>VZSF01008489.1:463473-663329 GCA_013398295.1 Chionis minor | reverse complement strand
GTGGGGCTGAGGGGACACCCCCCTGTGTGGGGCTGAGGGAAGGCGGGGGACACCCCCTGTGTGGGGCTGAGGGGAGGCAGGGACACCCCCTCGTGTGGGGCTGAGGGGACCCTCTGTGTGGCTGAGGGGAGGCGGGGGACACCCCCCTGTGTGGGGCTGAGGGGACACCCCCCTGTGTGGGGCTGAGGGAAGGCAGGGGACAGGCCGTGGGGCTGAGGGGACACCCCCCTGTGTGGGGCTGAGGGAAGGCGGGGGACAGGCCGTGGGGCTGAGGGAAGGCGGGGGACAGGCCGTGGGGCTGAGGGGACTCTCCTGCTGTGTGGAGCTGAGGGATCCCCCCGTGGGGGGGCCAGGGTGTGGGGCTGAGAGGATCCCTCCCGTGTGTGTGGAGTCCCCGGCGTGGGGCTGAGGGCACCCCCAGCTCCATGTGTGGGCAGGTGGAGGGCAGGGCGAGGGGCGGTGGAGGAGCCCCCCGTGCTGGGGGGTGAGGGCAGGGTGTGGGGCTGAGGGAGATCGTCCGGCTGGGGGAGGCCAGGGCAAGGAGTTAAGGACTTTGGTGGTGCCAAGCTGCTTGGGATCAAAGTGTCCTGCTCTGTCCTGTTCCCAAAATACGCCTCCGCTCCCTGCCCCGCTCCTTCCCTCTCGCCGGGACAGGGAGCGAAGAGGCGAAGGGAATAGACAAGGGAGAGCCATCCATCTGGAGAGCAGCTTGCCTGGGGAGGGAGAGCGGTGGGGGAAATGTCTCACTCTCTGGTGCCAAAGCAGGAGGAAGGGGGGGGTTTGCCTGCAGTTGATTGTGCTGAGGCTTGAAATTGAAATGTTCCCTGTGTGAGGGTTTGTAAATGGGGAAACCTCTGCCAGGAAAGAAGGAAGAGGGAAGAACAAGGGGCAAGGAAAGAGAGGCAGTCCGCCCCCTTCCCCTCTCCAAAAAAACCTTCCACATCGAGAAAACCACACCGTGTATTTACAGACCAGGGAGAAAAGCAGAGTAGAAAGCCTTAGGAGAAAGCTATCCATAATCATGGGGCTCTTTCTACCGTCAGCTGGGGAAAGCCAGCTATACTCTGCTCTGTACGGAGGCAGTTTCCAGATCTGTGCTTTCTAAAGGCTGGTGCATAAAGAGGGAACAGATGGGATCTATTCCCAGTGTGAAAAGTCTGTGGACTGAAACCTAAAGATCAGTTACCAGTGCCTTGTATTGTGCTCAGCTTTGGCTTTGAAGGCTGGAAATAGAAATGGTTGTTAGTGGCATTTCTTTGGGAACCTTTTTAAACTGATGCCACAGGAGGAGACAAATGAACCTGTGAAAATATGCACAGCACACCGGGGAGCTTTCTGCCACTGAGCTGATAATTGTCATGAGAGGTGTTACTCAGTCGCAAAAATAAATAAATAAAGAACGAACCGGGTTTTACAACTGCATGGTCTGTTTCTATTCAATTCTCATCTGTCCTCTGCGTTTGTGGATGATAGGGACAACACAGCAGAGGACAAAGCTCTCCTATTCACACATGCTCACCCTGCCACCTTTGGAACGTCAGTCTCTGGAATACAGCAGCACATTCATAGGATGTGGTAGAGAGGAGAAAGGCAAGTCCCTTCTACATATTTAGAACGTGTTTTGTTTCTTTAAAACAGAGTCGTGAAATCAGAAGTCAGATTAGTGTAAATAAAGTTTTAGACATAGAGCAGATTATTTTAAAGAATTATTTGAAGTATATCTATGAAATGATTTTGAACTTGAATTCTTCCCCCCTCACCTTTTTTCTCTGCATGTTCCCATACCCCAGGACAGGCAGACTTAGATTCCCCAGTTTCTGAGGCCCATGTTCATGGAAGAAATTATTAAGGAAAAAAAAAAAGAAAAAAGACATTTTAAGAGGATTCTCTATAGAGGGACAGCTCTTGCCAGGTTGTGGTGTTGGTTTTGGTTTTTTCCAGCCTTTGTATAAATCTGTTGATGGCTACTGAATGAAGCATCTCTTTGGTTTTGTTTATGGTGAAATCGATGCAGACTTCCTTCTATAGGCACCACATTATGAAGCAAAAAGCAATATCTACCTCAAAATTAAGGGAGCAAAGGATCATGTTGTAAGAAAATTGTTTTCCAAAGGCTTAAATATTTTCTCAATGTATAAAAAATGCATTTTCAAATAGTAAATTAATATCCTTTAATGGAAGATTGATAGACATTGATTTATATCTGTCTAGCTAATATAACTGCAAAATGAAATTATTTTAAACACTTTAAAATATTGTAAGCCAAATGTAACAACTTTTGATACGGAGGGCTAAACTGAAATAGCTTTTTCTTGAGTGATGGTGGAACCTGAGGTAAGTGCAAGTGTACAAAACTGTTCTTCAGGTAAAGTACTGTATTTTTAGTACACTCTCCACTCACCAGAGAATCTTGAAACTGTCACGAGATTGTAAAACAGGCAAAAGTAGAATGTCTTCCCCCTTTAAGTGAGGCGTTCAACTGGTCAGATGGTTGTAGAGATGGGAAACCAGGCATATGAGTGAAGCTACTTTTGTGCCAAATGGTTACGATAGTGTTAAAAAAACCCCACCAAAACCACAACAAAACCATGAAAACTCATGTGAAGGGGAATATTTTATTGGTATGTTGTTAGCAAGAAAGACTGTATTGTGAAGGCATGTTTTCTGTAACTATATATTAGTCAAATGACTGGTTTGCATTATATGTAGCATGAGGATAAAACTCAGTACCGTGAAAGATCCAACAGCTGCTTTTCAGCTATTTTAAGCACACAGCTTTAGTTCTTTTTGAGGGAAGTAAGACAATCTCAGAAATGAGAACATATTGCCCATCGTGAAAAAATATAATAGTTTTCTGCCACTGTGTAGATCAGTATCAAAGAGTTCCTATTTATGAGGTTTTCCTGCTATTTTCCAAAAGACTCATATTCCCCTTTGAGATTTCCAGTTCCTGGTTTCCTTCTAGAGGCAGCATATGCTTGGAAAATTAGATTAATGTAATCTTTATATCTGTCTAAAAGCCACAAAATGTATACTGTGTGCTTTTGTAGTGATCCTCAACAGAATGAAACTGATCAATAGGAGGTATGTTAGATGAAGAAAATAAAAAAGAATAGTGTTTGAGGAATTGCATTCAAACGTTGGCTGATAGCTTGAAAGTTCATTTTGTGATTATTTTCTACAACATCTTATTCAAGAGAAAGCTCTATAATTTAAATAGTTTCTACGTAGAAACAAGTATACTAAGGGCTTAATCTGTTAAATATGAGACCCCATTGCTTGCTTCCACTGATTCAGGAGCAGATCTCATTTCTGACTTACTTTAAAGGAAGAAGTTGCTAACTTGATGTAATAAAGTTATATATCGTGCTCTGTTCTTTTCCTACTGATACTTTCATTAAATCTGTTGTATTTATAAAGCTGGCACTCAACAAGACATCTGAAAAACTCATCGACAAAGATGTGGTTGTTAGGAGCAGGCCAGAGTGAGTTAAATAGTGCACCCTTAGAAGTTGTGCCACTAGGAAGAACAAATTTATCTTGCTGTTACTTTTTTTTTCCTCTACAAATGAAATAATTTGAAAAATTCAGTTGTATTCTTGCTCTTTTTTCCCTCCCTTTTTTCCCCCAAGCTTTGATGGGAATAGATATAGTTGGTATCATTTGTAGGTTCAGGTTTCCTTTCAGTGATTTTGGTGGTACAATATTTTTGCTTTCAAATATTTAGAAACATCTTTAGCAAGCTTAGAAAGTAGGCATATTTCTCCAGTGTTGAGTCTTGCAAAAGATGGTAAGTAAAATAAAAATAAAATGTATGTCATCTGAAGTGCTTAACTAAGGTGCTGATGACAAAACGATTGTTTTGAGGACTGCAAAAATCTTGCTCTGGCTTGGAAAATGAAAAGAAAAACTTTTAAGCACTGCCTTTTTAGATTTCTTCACAGAATACTGTGCAACAATCACAGAATATCGTAGATCATAAGTATAGGATTTTAAAAAATGCAGTATTTGAAGTGAGATTTTTTTAAACGAATCCTTTCTTTGTTTTAAAGAGAGAAAACATTTTTGTTTAGGTGTATATATTCCCCACAGTCTTCCTATGAAAAATTAAGAAAGGCAATGTAGGCTCAACCTTTTAACATTGGTATTACATAAAATGTGGACAGTAAATAAGAACGGAGTTTTTGCCCCTCAACTTGCAGTTTTAAGCTAGAGGAAGAACTTTTCGTGGTAATTTTACATGAGCACAAATCTTTTTTAATAAAGTAACCTCTTAACTTGAAAACAATGTTCTGTCTGCTGTCTCCATCACTCATGAGCGAAGAGACTTTAAAAAGCAGATGTACATGTTTTTAACTTGCTTTCTTAAGCCCTGTCATATGAAAGCTGGCATTGTTGTCACTGTAAGTTGAAATTCACCTATTGTGCTAGACTGGCTTTCTTAACGCCACATTTAATAGTCTGTGATGTTTTACTCTTTTATAATTTGTCTTTTGTCACCTATTCTATTGATTGCAATCTCAAAGCTCTTTTAGGAAATATAATTAACTACTTGCCATCTCTAATATTAATCACAAGCACCAACAAAAAAAGAAATACCATCCTTTTTAAGACGGTACTTGTTTCATCACCTTTTGTGAGGTTTTGCCATGGCAATGATGACAACGTTGGCCCGTGCTCACAATAAATGACTGGAGTAGAATTTGCTTCCACCTGTTTGGGGGATTTTCTAATGGTTAACGAGGAGGTTTGACAGGCACCATTACACTTCCCACCCCCAGCTCCGTTGATGATTTGGTTCTGCACCTTGGCTCGTTCCCGGGTAACAGAATGAGTGTGTTACGGCTGAGGGAGGGGAAAAGGCAGGCGAGGCAGGTTGTAGCTGTGTTCCTGTCGCACTGGAGCCCCCTCCAAGATTAGGAATCTCTTCCTGGGGGTGGTAGCTGAGCTGGCTGCTGCGAGTCGTGTGCTGCAGAGCGAGCAACGGTGGCCTGGAGTCCCAGGGGACTCGGCAGCGAGCGCCAGGCTCTGCCACTATGGCGTAGAGCCCTGTGGGGATGGCTGCTGATGCCGACATCCTCAGACCCAAGGGATTTTGGTCCTAGAAATCCTGCTGCTTCTCTGTAGAGAAATTCTAAATCATCAGATAGAAGCGTGTGCAGAAAGTTAACTTCAGTATTGTTATTAATGCCTTTTTACTCTTTAAAAGAAGCTACTACGAAGTTGAAACCCATATATGGGTGATGTCGTAGCACACAGAGATGGGCACATTTCATACATTTTAGACTGGCTACAAATAGGTGGTATTTAATGATAATCACGTTCAAAACACAACTAATGGTTTACATAGTGAGAGATTCTTTACGTTGCTTTTAAGGCAACCCACGCTTTTAAAAATACTGAATCAAATCAGATATTTTGAGATATTTTGAGACTCTATTAAAAAAAAAAAAGGAGTATTGGCTAAAATAAGCTGTTTAGATTGCAGATTTACATTTTGTAATGGTTAATATATGTGGTGATGTTTCAAAATTTACTAATTTATGATTAAAGGGATGCTGAGTTTTTCAAGTGCAAAGGTGACTATGCTTGGAAGTTGCTTTATATAGAATTAAAAAAAATCATTCTTAATGAACAGATTATGGGAATATATTAATGCCAATGCTTTTATTTCAGTGAATGTTGCTAGTAGTACAACAAATTAAAGAGAATTATTTTTTTAATTAATTATGAGCTTTACACACAGAGATTTTTTTTTTTGACCCAAGAGCAATTTGCATAGATTCTACTGCTCTTAGTGAAGCTCTTTGCTTTTGAATATGAACTGATTGAAGAATTAGACCTGTGCTAATACCTTGGGTTTTTGGACCTTATATAACCACTGTTGAAACTAGATTGGATTATCAAGAAAGAATGCATATGTGAACCTGTGTAATAAGTTTTATTTGTAATATGTTACTTTTCATTTATACTCAAGAACTGGTGCCTAACTAAAATCTTATTGGCTGTCTTGTGAAACTGCTTTTGACTCTGTCTTTTGCATGTAATAAGCATGTTCGGCTTCATTCATCCAGAGAGTTTGTTTCGTGATTCTTGGTTGCACAAAGCACTCTGCATTGAATATTTTTATCCTTAAAATTTCTCATTGTAATTATCTTCAAAAATGGCAGAGTATTTCTCCACCTGTACTTTGAAGAAATTATAGTCTACTTAGTTGTGGTTCTTTCCACAGGAGATTTAAAATATTATTTTTCCTGATGTTAAACGTAAACTTGTGGTTTGCTTTAGAGTATCTTAGTAGAAGTTCCAGTGCCTTCGCTGCTCTGTCACTGGTGTGTGCTCTCATTTGTTTTTTGTTGTATTGCTAAATTGCTTACATGATCACATTAAAAGCAAAAGCAACAGGGCATGTAGTACACAGATAATGAGTGTACTATTTATTCCTATATTTGATGTCACCCTGAAATAATCTCTGTCTGTTCTGCAGCATTTTCTTTCTTTATTTGTTTTGTGCGTACTGTTTTTTTGGTTTGTTTTCTCCTAGGAAGTATTCTCACTGACTAGGAAAAATATGTGAAAAATGAGATGAAATGGAGTTAGCGCTTTAAAACGTTAGATGTTCTTTGAACCATGCTGCAAGACTGTCTTATGCAATGCGATCGTGATTACGTAATGCAAATGGTTATAAAAATAAATGTGACCTGGACAATATGTGTCTGTGACGTGTTAGTAACCTCTGACATGGTACTAAACTGTAAATGGTCATTATCGTGTAGGTGCTCATCTTTGGTTTAGCTGAAGTCAACCACTAAACAAATATTCTAGATTTCTGTTGTTGTAACATACTGGTGATTATTTAATATGAATGCAGATTGTGGACTTGTTTTACAGAAACATTTCTGCTGTGCTTTTGTGCTTCATTAGGAAGAAACAACATTACCCGCCTTTAATAAGACACTCTATAAAGAAGTAATCATCAGAGTCATAAATTAGAACTGCAAGGGAAATAGCTGCCCTTGAGTACTTCAATAATTAATACAGAAGTTAAATGAATTAACTAGATTGCAGGATTACCTCAGTTTATGTTTATACTGGATGGAAAACAGCTAAAGGCAACTAGTGATTGAGTGACTGAGCTAACATTTTAAGCTGTAGTACTGCTCACCCGTTCTGAACCCTGCATGCAATCAGTTGAAAAGTTTGATATTTTTGTTGGTAGAACAGGGTTAGAAAGTTGACTGCTAAACTTTGATCGTCGGAAAATGGGCTTAGATGCAGGCAAGTCTGAACTGGGAAGGATTTGCACTTTCTTGTAGCTGTAATTACAATAAAAGGAATATTTGATTAATTGGGTAAAATTGTGGGTAGCTCCTCAAAGTTCATTTTCTCAGAGGTTATGATTTTGAAGCTATTTTTGCCGGCCTTTTATGATCCAGTAAAGTCTATTAAATTGTACCTAACAATTTTTTCAAGCTTAGTTTCTTTTGCTCTTCATTTACACTAAAGAATTTGAGTACTTTCTCTTGTTTAAGAATATGATTTTTTATACGCTGTGTAATTCCATCATGATGTAGCTAAAAATAGAAACAGCGTATAAAAATAGGGCTTGGCATTTTAACTTCTTGGCACTGTCTCTAGGGCTGTTCCTTTCACCTCAGGCTATGACCTTCTTACTGAGGTTCAAAAATCTGAAATGAACGTGGTGAGTTATTCCTCATTAATGTTACAAACACTGTACTCTACACATTATATTAATTAGCTTCTAGAATGATTCTTTTACTTTCAGTCCTAACTTGAAGTTATGGAAGGGTGAAACCCCCACACTCTAGTTGAGAATTCAACAAATAGGTTTGTGTTTTCTTTTCCTGCTTTTCAACAGAGGTAACATTAGGTAACTAAAATTTGGTTTTCCATGTATACTAGCTTTTCATGCAGTGAGCTTTTGCTCAATTAGACATTGCTTGATTGTTTGGGGTTTTTTTAATTAGCACTTATAAAACACATAATAAAAATTTTTTTTAATAAGGTATTTGGTTTATTACTTTATTATAGATCACCTGAAAATCAGGAGAAACATTCGGTTCCTATTGAAACCTATGGGCCCAGTTGAGGACACAGTGGTAAACTATCAAAAATTCCTACTTCCATAAAAAGTAGGAATTTAAACTAATAAGCTAATATTAAACTAATCATACACACTTACATATAAAGCATGATAATATTTTAAACTAAAGCTTTTACCAGGTTTTCTTATAAGCAGTGTCATTCTGTTCAAGTCATCTAATTGTTGAGGCAAATATGATTGAATGACTGTATTATATATAAACATCCCTATCTTAAAAGAATTTATGCTTTCAGCTGTCTTATTACCGCTTTCATCTGGAAACCTGTGTAAAAACCTACATGATAGGTAAGGAGAAGTCAGAAGCTCAATATTTCTATAGAGTAGGAGGAACACTATTGTTTGGGGAACAGATATGCTTTCTGCTTGCAGAACATGGGTGCTTTGGGTTGTTCTTAGTTCTGCATTCTCACTGGAGTGTGCTCCACAGAGAATAAGGGGTGTATCTGTTATAAAATGAATTTAATCTCTCTTCTTCTTGGCACTCCAAAAAAGTTATGTCAAATTTTAGAAGAAAATGAATTGATCCTAACCTTAACATTCAAATGTGAATTGTTGGTGAAAGTGCCCCCTGATAGAAATGAGCATTGCTGTAAATATTGTGCTGAACTACTAAGTTTAGTCTATGTTAAGTTCAAATAAACATCTGTTATAATAGTTAACAGAGATCTTGGATTTTTACTGAATATTGTAAAACTTTGACATGTGGAAGTGATTTCAAAGTGGTGCTTGTACGATTCCTCTGTGATGCCAAACAGCAGTAACTAATCGTTTTGATGTGCCCCAAAAAGATGAAATTTGAGCTATATTCATGTCTTAGTAATCTAAAGAGAAAGTGAGGTAGATTATTCATTTATGATATGTGATAGATCAGAAGAGAGAAAGAACTCCCCCCTGGCCAAATGCTGCACATCCTTTAAAAATAATAAAAATAATGTGAGCTTTTTTGTCTGGCCTTTAACCTTTTACCTCAATGGTAGGAACTGTGTGAAATCCATGAAAAGAATTGTCTCCCATATGAAGAGAGGGTCAGAGTTTATCGCTCTGTAACACTTGCACAATTCCCATTGAAATAGGTAGAGAAAAGAAGATGTCGTTCCTGAGCACGTCTGGCGGGGATGTGTGCCTGGCCTGCTTGGTTGGAGAAGGAGAACCGAGCCTGTATTAAGTAATCTCATCTTCTTCCCCAGTGCATTGTTCATTTGAGAATGAATTTAAGTGGTTTAAACTTTCCTCATTGGCGTTAACCTTTTCAGTTTGACTGATTACGAGTGACCCAAATGATCCTATAGAATACTTAAAATCTTGCTAATTACATTGTATACTAATTTTAGAAAAACATTTTTGGATATTAGATACTTTTGGTTTAAAACCTCACAAAACTGAGTTGGTGCAATTCACATTTGCTTTGTTTTTATGAGTGCTGATGCTGTTTATGACATACAATACAGTCATTTTTGAAGACATGAGACAGGTGACAAAGTTTTCAATCTAGCTCTGGATATTAAAGAAAAATAGTTTATACTACAAAAGGTAAAGCACTGGAACAGGTTGCCCGGAGAGGTTGTTGAGGCCCCATCCCTGGAGGTGTTTAAGGCCAGGCTGGATGTGGCCTTGGGCAACCTGGTCTAGTGGGAGGTGTCGCTGCCTATGGCAGGGGGTTGGAACTCGGTGATCTGCAAGGTCCCTTCCAACCTAAACCATTCTAGGATTACTTAATATACTGGGCTGCATCAAAAGCAGCGTGGCCAGTAGGTCAGGGGAGGTGGTTCTGCCCGTCTGCTCTGCTCTGGTGAGACCCCTCTGTAGTGCTGCCTCCAGCTCTGGGGCCCTCAGCACAGGGAAGACATGGACCTGCTGGAGTGGGTCCAGAGAAGGCCATGATGCTGATCTGAGGGCTGGAGCCTCTCTGCTGTGAGGACAGGCTGGGAGAGCTGGGGGTGTTCAGCCTGGAGAAGGCTCCAGGGAGACCTCAGAGCTGCCTTCAAGTACCTAAAGAGGGCCTACAGGAGAGATGGGGACAAACGTTTTAGCAGGGCCTATTACGGTAGGATAAGGGGTCATGGCTTTAAACTAAAAGAGCGTAGATTTAGACTAGCTATAAGGAAGAAATTTTTTATGCTGAGGGTGGTGAGACACCAGCTGAGGTTGCGCAGAGAGGTGGGAGATGCCCCATCCCTGGTGACATTCAAGGTCAGGTTGGACGGGGCCCTGAGCAAGCCGGTCTAGTTGAAGATGCCCCTGCTCACTGAAGGGGATTGGACTAGATGACCCTTAACCAAACTATTCTCTGATCCTAAAATATTTTCCCCAAAACAAATCTTATAAACTCTCCCTATTTCTTGGGAGATGTGAGAAGAATGGTTTGTCAACAGGGAGTAAGAATAGGCATTTTTAATTACCTAGAATCAGTGTATATAGTACAATACAATAAATCTGAAAAACACTTCTTAAATTCATCCTAACTAGTTGAAAATTTAATGCAGAAAGCAATGAACTCTAAACATTTTTGATTAAATTTGTTTGTAAAATGTGTTCTTCTATTAATGTCATTCTATGTTAAATAGATTAAAAAATAGAAAATATATAATTTATATATTACAAAATATGTAATTTACTTAGTAAAAAGCTAGTTTTGCATTAACATATTGGAAAATACTCAGTTTAATTTATTGTCCTCTGAAAACTGATGAAAGAATGCATTTCTGTTTCCATGCTGTGTCTGTGCGTCTTAACAGGAATAAAGACAAAGGCTGTAACAGCCCAGGAAATGCTGTAATAAGACATATATGTTTGTGTGTATATATATTTACTTGTTTGTCTGTCTAAGCGCTCTTAAACACTGAATTTTGATCAGTCCCTTTGTGAACAAAAATTATTTAGCCAGGTGAAAATTAAGAGTAAGCAGGGAGATACAACCTGTCTTGCAGTCTCATCCTCTTTATTATGGACCAAAATATTAAATCTGGAAGTAACACCTTGTGTGGGGTGTTATTTTTTTAATTGTGAGAAAATTGCCATCTGAAATAGAGCTAACAAAAACACCTGTTGAGGAAGTACAGAAAGAAAAAGGAAAGTGTTATGAGGAAGTCTGCTTTATATTTGCAAAAATATGAAAAACAGCTAATCAGGTAGCATGAAATAATAAAACAGAAAGAGGAAGAAAGAATTAAACAGTATCACAACCTGAGTGACCTACCCATGTTCCTTCCATTCATTTCTTAGAGAATCGTTGTCAGTCTGTGAAATGGGTCTGCAAATTAGAGAAACTCATCAAAGTTTTTTATAACCCCTGGTTTATTGTGGCAGATTTCCTAAACTGAAAGTCGGTTGTGCACTACTGTAGTTCTACTTGTTTTGAAATCATTGCAAGATATTAGGGATTATGCTGTTACTTGAACTTTCAAGTTAGAGAAAGATCTGGTACTTCCTTATGCTCTTGCTTTCGTGTGGGTTTGCTATTAATATCTTGTTACCAGTTACAGATGCTTTTCAGGGAGCTGTTTTAGGCTTCACTGAAAGTTGGTTTGCTTTTTTTGTTTGGTGGGTTTTTTGTTTTTGTTTGTTTGGTTTGTTTTTTTGGAAGACTGATAAAGTAATTCAACTGTCTCCTTTTAGTGGTAAAAAAAGGACTACACCAGTCTATTTTGCCTGTGGCAATCTAGCAGATAGAAAAGAAAACATTCAGAGGTGTTAAATCAGGAAAAACCTCTTCTTTTTTCTTTTTTCTTTTTTCTTTTTTCTTTTTTCTTTTTTCTTTTTTCTTTTTTCTTTTTTCTTTTTTCTTTTTTCTTTTTTCTTTTTTCTTTTTTCTTTTTTCTTTTTTCTTTTTTCTTTTTTCTTTTTTCTTTTTTCTTTTTTCTTTTTTCTTTTTTCTTTTTTCTTTTTTCTTTTTTCTTTTTTCTTTTTTCTTTTTTCTTTTTTCTTTTTTCTTTTTTCTTTTTTCTTTTTTCTTTTTTCTTTTTTCTTTTTTCTTTTTTCTTTTTTCTTTTTTCTTTTTTCTTTTTTCTTTTTTCTTTTTTCTTTTTTCTTTTTTCTTTTTTCTTTTTTCTTTTTTCTTTTTTCTTTTTTCTTTTTTCTTTTTTCTTTTTTCTTTTTTCTTTTTTCTTTTTTCTTTTTTCTTTTTTCTTTTTTCTTTTTTCTTTTTTCTTTTTTCTTTTTTCTTTTTTCTTTTTTCTTTTTTCTTTTTTCTTTTTTCTTTTTTCTTTTTTCTTTTTTCTTTTTTCTTTTTTCTTTTTTCTTTTTTCTTTTTTCTTTTTTCTTTTTTCTTTTTTCTTTTTTCTTTTTTCTTTTTTCTTTTTTCTTTTTTCTTTTTTCTTTTTTCTTTTTTCTTTTTTCTTTTTTCTTTTTTCTTTTTTCTTTTTGGCTGCTTCTATGTGGGAGTAAACCCACAAATTTCTATAGGCTGGGGGAAAAAAAAGAAATTAGGTTTGTTAAAATTAACGAGCAAATAATAGCATAAGATCATATAGCATTTTTAATACTATGTGCCAGCAGAATGTTTTCCTCATTTTCCAATATGCTCACTACTGCAAAAAATTAAAAATGCCGCATCTTCACGTTATTCTGGTAGCCTTATGGTGTGTTCTATAATGGGATCATGTGGGATTTTGCATTGATAGGCATCTGAAAATTGTGTTAGTACTGATAGTAGAATAAGGATTCAGAGAGTTTGCTAGGAAAAAAAGATTGCTGCAAAATCGATCTTGTGAAGGTAATCAAGAAAACTGAAGAGAGTAAATCAGGGAGAGATTTTACTGGAAGCACTAGTGTAGAATTGTATCTAGCTAAAATGTCTGGCTGGACTCCTGAAATACATTCTCCAGGAACTTGTACTTACTTTTCTTAGTTTGTTTTTGGTGACAAAACAATGTTACCCACTGGAGCGCTGGGGAATAGGAGTTGCTTGTCTCACTTAGAGCAAGGTTAAGTGATATGATAAAGATGATTACAGTGAGAAGACTAAAATAGCTACCCTTGTAGTAATACTGGTAGCAACGATAAACATGGAAAGTTTCAGGAAAATGCCAAGCTAGACAATGCGTATGGAGATTAATTCGCACTTTCTGCTTGTCAAGAGCTTCCAAGTTATGTCAAAGGAAGTTTGGGCTAAATAAAAAGGCGCAGGATATGACCCTCAAAAAATTGCTAGTTCTAAATCCAAGAATAAACTAACACATCCTGCAGTTTCATAAACCCTTATGTTTCAGAACTGTGTTAATTAATTTACCGTATATTTATCCTTCTTTCTGAGGAAGATGATTTGTTTTACTTTTCTGTTCTATGAATAAGAAAGGATAAATACATAAAACAGAGCAAGAGGTTGAAAGAAATTTATAGTAACAGGAAAAAAAAGGCAAGTCAGTCTTTATTTAAAAGTAAATATTAAAAAAGATCCTCTCCACTTCAAAAGATCCTTTTCGTTAATCTTTTCTCTTCGCCCTCCTTCCCCCCATTAAAAAGTTTCCATGTCTTTCTGTAGTTATAAAATAAAAGACAGTTATATTGTGCTGCTGCTACAAATAAGAATCCAGAGTTGGTAGTCTTGTTTGACGCATGCTTTTCTTGTGCCACTGTAATAATGAGGGAAGAAAAGGTGAAGTAGATAACGCTGCCAAACCAAGTAATCATTATATCACAGTTTACCTCAAAACAATAAAACTGACTGAAGTTTAAAATAATTGAGGAAATCCCCTGGTGTTGGTTTTGCTTCTGAAAAATGTACTTAGAAGCATTTTAAACTTTTACTTTGCAATCAACAAGCTTGGAAGCTTTCCTTAAAAAGAATAATCTGGAATTTGAAAGTACTTGCTTGTTTCAAATAGTTGCAGCTTGAAGTAAAATACAAAATACTACAAACTTGCTGTGAAATTGCACAAGTTGGCCTCAAGAGATGCAACTGTGCCCTTCAAAGCTGTAATTCTCCAGTTTTTCCATTGGGCCACAATTTCATCGCCTGTAGAGATTATTTGTTTATCTTTTAACCTGTAGGAAAAGGTTCGTTGTGATACACTGCAGTCAGTGACTGAGCCTATGCTGTTATACCTTCTGGGATGGTTCTGGGCCAGGAGCCTGTCGGGTGAAACATGGACCTTTTTCACATAAACAGAATGTAATGAAAACTTGGGATGCCTTTCAAAACATTAAATGTTGAGCTGTAAAAAAGGCTGTTGAAATTTCACCACTGGTATTTACACTATAAATACTTAATCATTTGCCTTTCAGATTTTTTTTTTGTGACTAGAATGCTCTTGAGATTTTTGTTTTCCATCTGTGATATCCAAATTCTTTCCTTTAAACATTTACATTGACACTGATAGTATTTTGAAGCTTCAAGAATTCCTCCAAGCTGAAGAAAAGTAATTCTCATCACTCAGACCCTGAAAAATAGTTCTTCAAGGAGATAGGGGATATAATCAATAACAGAGGAAATCTAAGTGGGGTTGTTTTCCAACACACATAGAAGTCACCAATTAACACTTTAAGAATAAAAGAACAGAATGAGAAAATGTAATAGACACAGTGTCAAATGAAAGTAACTTTAAAACCCCCAAATTTGTGAGAGTGATTATACCATCTGAAACATCAGATCAGCTAAAACACTATTAAAGGGAATTGCTAGCAGGCTCACTTCTTCAGTCAGTTACCTGCTAACTTCATACCTAATGAGCTGTGTTTAAACATCTGAGTAAAATGTTGATTGAACCTGATAACCTAATCAGTTCTATTTAAAGTCTGGACAGCTGAAATCAATGAAAACTAAAGGACTTAGGCCCCTTCTCCCTTTCCAAGATGAAAAACTGTATATTCTATTTGATTCCTTGGTGAAAACTGCACAGTTTTTCTGAACCATGTTCCCTGATTTATTCAATAATCTAATTGTCAAAAGTAGCTATAGTGCAACAGCTTTAATGTTATTACTGTGGATTTACAGAATTGTAATCTTTCTTAGGTTTCACCATCCTCTTTTATCAGTGTTGAATGTTTCTTCCATGACAAAGGAAGTCTGGCAAGGTAGGCAGATGGTCCAAATTGTTTTGTTCAACCGATGTTCCTGTGTTCAAACCAGCTATAGATGCTTTTATACTTCCAGGAGCAGTTTGAAAAGATAAATCTATCATTCCCTATCAGTTCCTTCTCATGTTATTTTACTGTTTTATAAATGGGAGATAAGAATTTATCATAGTCTAGAAGTCTCATAAAACCCAGAAGTACATGGATGTAGCAAGCTACTCGAGAAACTGGTGTTAATGAACTTTGATTGCTGCTTGTTAGAGATGATGAGGAGGACAATGCACTTAGTTTCAAAGGTCAAAGACTGCAACTAATCTGTGAATTCCAGCCCTCAAAATACATGTTTGGATGGAATTAGTAATTAGTAGATTTGTTTTTTCTGATATGTAAGAGGAATTTGTAATGATTAGATTTGATCTTTCTTGTATGTTAGAGTTCTGGTACTCTGCTTGCTGCTGGCAGAATTTGAGTGTGGAGTGATATGTTGACTTAATAGCAAAATAAGGAATTGGCAGCTGCATTAAGTATATCTGTAACTCCCCAAATTCCATGTTCCAGCCTATGTGCTTGGATATCCTGTAAAAGAAAATATTTTACAAGTATACTTCTGCTCTGTAGATTCATCTGGGTTTTTTCCACCTCCTGGATCCAAATATAGTTTACACATATCTGTTGCGTGAATAGTTAGTTGTATGAGGATGATGCTACTCTCTGTATTTGCTTGCAAAGGTTAATTATTTATTATAATCGTAATTGGAGAAAACCAAAAATATATGCATGACAAGGCAATATGTTTTTAAAACAGACTGGTAGCTCGATACATCACCAATTAATATTACTGTTATTTTTACTGTTGCTTTCTGTTTGTAGTGATAAAGCCATTCTAGTACTATCCATGAAAAGAGTAGAGACTACCAGTGTTAATATGAGTAGAAAATACAAGCTGCTAGTCTCACTTAGTGCAAGGGTAAGTGACATGATAATGAAATTTTACAGTGAGGTGCCTAAAATTGCTACCCTTATCATAACACGGGTGGGAACAACAAACTGGGAAAGTTTCCGGAAAAATGGCAACATAGACAAAGCACTTTAGGAAGTGTTACCCTTGATATCATGCTTGAAAATACTTTCAGATTATTTTATCTCTGCAAACTATTGGCCAAGCCGTGGTGTTTAATAAAAACATAAAGCACAGAAATACATAGCCCAGAGCCTGTCTGTGACAGCTTTTACCTATACCCAAGAAAGTAAACAAGCTTGCCCATGCTCACCAGTAAGATCAAACTAGTTTTCTTAGTTAAAAAGAATGTGCTTCTAAGTGTACTAAAAATTATAAAATCAGTTAATTGACATGTTAGCATGTATATGTAAGTTCTTGTGCTGATTTGTTCTGAATAAAGCATGCAGGAAAATTCTGACAAAGGATAAAATTTTCCTATAGATCATATTTCAGGAAATACCATATGAACATAAATAAGCTTTACATGCTCTGAGTTGATTTATATCACTCGAGTATAAAAGAAGTGGAGATTCAGAGGTGATGTCTCAGTCAGGAGTTAGCCCTTAGCACCTGCGGGGACTAGACTTCTCTCAATAAAGTATGTGAGGTACCTTATTGAATGGCTGTTTATATAAAAAATAGCTATATAGTGATAATATGTAGTTAAAAGCTGGTTTGACTATATATGACTCTAAACCCATTTCCAGTCTTTACTGTGCCCTTAAACTTTGCCAAATTTGCTCTTGTGATAACACTCTGACCCATCATCTCCCTCTTTCGGAAAAATATCTAAACTTGAAGAAATAAATCTGGATGGTATATAATCCTGAATAGCCACATGGAATATGAATTCTTCCTATCAGTTATCTCTCTGTATGAATCAGTTTCATTCAAGCCCTATTGATCACAATTAAGGGTTGAAATTAGAAATTGGCTTTCATTAGCTCGAGGCAAATTAATCTGGAGACACTGCAGTAGGTTGTACTCACTTTCTGTTAGTGAACTTGACATTCAGGTTCAGTTAGAATCTAAAAGTGCAGCAGGAGAACTGTATCCCAATATCTTAATGTGACAGCTACCAAGGGAATTACTTTCTGAAGCAGAAGGGAAGCTGGAAATGTTGAGGGGGTGGATGCAGACAGATACGACAGGATTCTAAGAACCTGGGATTCCTGACGGCGTAGGCCTTCAGAGACCACCCACTGAGCTTTGGCAGGTAATAATCTAGGAAATTATAATACACTTATTTTAAATGAATCTGTTGAAATGTTTGATCTGAGATCTTCATTACACGTACAGGAATGCTTTTGCTTCTGGAGCGCTGTTATTTTACCAAATTATATTGAAGATGAGAAGAGATTTCAGATTGGATTTTGTGATGACGTAGCATCCAGTCAAGGGAGTAAATGTATGGCCGAATTCTACAGAAGCTGGCATCCTGATATTCCTGTAAAAGAAGAGAGTTCAGTCATCTTAGGTCTGCTTTTACTGACTGGTACTGGCATGTATCCTTGTGCTCTGCATGTGTGTGCCTATGTGGGTAATTATATTGTAAAAATCTGGCACGCAGAAGAATCCTTGCGACTAAAGATCTAAGATTTAATCCCCCCCAGCTGTAATGTTTCTACAGAAACTTCCTTCAATGGAATAACTCTGTGCAAATGATGGAAATTACTGTTTGTAAACATTTAAATAAGGTGTTTGCATTGTAGTACCTAGCCTCATTCCTTTGTCACGAAGCCACCAGACAGATTTTCGTCTTACAGCTAACCAGATTAAGCATTCTGGCTAGATGTCTGTATGCTATTACAAAAGCATTCCATCTTCTCCCCCTCCCAGCCCTATCAAGCCTGATCAGTTATTTTGAATCCGGAATATAAAGCAGTATGTATGTAATTGGGGAAAGAAATAGAATATATTTATTGGTGGCAAGGGAGTTCAGGCTCCAGTGGGGCAAATGGCAGTGTGCATAATGAGGTTCATAGCATAAGATTTAGTAACGTTGTAAAGGAATTCCTGTCAGAGTGTGGCTCTGATAGGACTTATCAAAGAGTACACGCTACTTATCTGTCTTTGGCAGAGAACTCTAACTCCGTTTAACTGTCAGCGAATCTATAATCCTTCCAAGTCTGGAATTGTTGATAGAGTGCCAAATATCTTGGATTATGTATTGTCAGAAAGAGTAACATCTGTGATTGTAGTATCAAACAAAGCAAATGTAGCTATTTAATGAAATAATGATGAGTTTTTAATATGGCATAGCATAAGCCCAGATTTTTTTTTTCATTTGGTAATGTGTGCCGTTTCAGTATTGTATTGGAGATAAGATAGAGAGATAAAGACTTTTGGGATTACGGTTACCTATCTACAGATAGACAGCACAGACAAAACTAGAATATTTTTTGGTTATTTTTGTATGATGGAAGTCTTAACATACACACTGTTGAAATGTTCTGGTCAATTAGTACCTTTGTGGCATTATGCATGTGGTATTAAAGTATATTGGAGATGAGACAATGTTCTAGCATTCGGCAATGAAAAAATGACGTCAAATAGGACAAAATGGCCTAGTCCTGAATGGGGTAATCAGCAAGTAAGCTATTTTAATTCTAACTCTCCATAAATCAACATTTATCTGCTTGCTGTTTTATCTTTAAAAGCATACGCACACAGACACTTGCATACACAGGCTCTAAATAAATATATTTTAATTTGGGGCTGATAGAGACTGTTGTTTCTGTCTTATAACTGAAGTCCCGTGTTAAATCTCAGACCGATTGCTGCCAACTGTGGTACCAGGGGGTAGCTCAGGGGTTCTTTCAGTTTCTGGTTGTTGTTCCTGCTCCCCCTTCGCCAGCCAGTGCTCATCTAAAATTGCATACACTACTGGCAATTGGACAGGTGATTCATGTGGTAGTGACAGTCACATCAGAGGAACCAGACCAATGCCACCAATTCATGTCATCTCAGTTCTTTGCCAAATGAGTAGATGCTCATCACTTTTGGCCTTCTTGATGCAGCTGCCAGTTACTTTTGACATTCTTACTGTGAAGACTGCAGCACCGTGTGTCCTCACCTGTCTGTTAACAAGAACATTTAAAGCAGGTGAATAATTCTTGCCCCCTACCCAAAACAAAAAACCCACTTCTTGATGGTTTTTTTTCTTTACCCATAACAAAGCCCTTGGGCAAATAACTCCTACAAGCCTACATTTTTCTTCATTTCCTTTTCAACTCAAGGGTAATCGCAGTTAAATCTAGTAAAATAAGTGTTGATTGTTGGAGTTTATTCATCATACCAAGCTAATGAGGCATCATAAATATATTTTTGAATCTGTAAATCCATTGGGGGTAATTGCTACAGTTGGATAAAGATACAATGTCATCTTGATTCTCTTGTCTTGGAGTCAGGAACTAGCTGAGTGAGTCACTGTTGATTCAGTTTTTTTCAACCTGCAATGGTGCAAATAGATTCTTTTTCAAAATTCTCAGAGACTGTGACAGAGCAAGCCTGTCCAGTTTTTTAGTTTATCCCCAGAGATGCAATAAAACGGCAGAATTGGATCCAGAATTTCAAGAAGTAAAATAGCTTAAAGTTTCCATTTCTTTTCTGCTGACATACTTTGTTTACAGGATCTTGGCTGAGAGTACTTCTCTAGCTCGTCAGTGTTCTTCTTTCATTTACCTGTGTTTGCCACAGAACCTGTTTCTGTTCTAAAGAAAAGGATTACCTGTATGTGTTCTACTGCATATTGATAGTAAAACGGTGATCTTGATTTATGCATAATGTGCAAGTCTGCAGTTACTGCTTAGAAAATGTCTGCCAGCACGTAGAAATGTTTGTCATAATACAGGGAATCACAAAGGCAATTGGTAGGCTGGAATTCCTTTCATGTGGGCTGCTCATTTGCATCTTATCTAGATACTTCCTTATTAGTCCAAGAAATGCCGGTCAAAGAGCCCAGTCAAAATCTGGTCATTTTACTTCTGGGTACTGCTCCTCATCTCCAGGAAATTTGGGTTGAATGAGTGAATATGGGTTGTCTATTAATTATCAATATCATTTATGCAGGGAGAAGCAAATTAACCTTTACTTACAAAAATACCTCACTACAGTGCCTATGTATTAAATCAGCGAAAGGTTTGTTATTCGTATTGATATCTTACTGTGTTTTGCAAAGTTCAAGAGAATAATATTTTAACATCATATTCCTTTGGGTATGATGATCATACTAGTTAAAATTTCCTGTAAATTGAAATGTTACTTTTAAGGTCATTGTTCTTTATGCATAAGAATGGAGAGAACATGATGCATTTGTAATGGAAAAGAGCATTGCTATGGAAAATGTCAGCATAAATTGTTCCTCTCATGTATACAGAGTTTCTGATGTCAAAGGTAAATGCTCTGGTAATAAATGCCTTGGAACTTCTTTAGCTGTAGTAAATGCTCTCAGACTCAGCTATTGTCTTCTGAGTATCTATCAGCTTGTTGGATTTGGCACTTGGTTACGAGAACCTGACGCTAACATTTATCACGAACAGGAGAGCCAGGAGCAAAACCAGTGCAAGTGGCAACATCCTGACTCGGCAGAGAAAATTTCCTTGCTGTCCTCCTTCCTTCATTCAGGTTTTAAATGACCATGCTGTCTTGCGAAAAGTGTGCAGCTGTCCTTCTAAGCCAGGCATAGCATGAACAATTCAGTGCGGTAAATTAAAACGGAAGGTGAAGGCTCTTCAACTGGATTGTAAGGCAGCTCAGTTGATCATCTTTGATTAGCAAAAACCTGAAATTTATCTGTTTTGAACCTAGTTTTCCTGGGATGGGCTGGGATACATCTGTGGCATTTACTCTGTAACTGTGCTCAGTTATATTGCACAAGTTTGGCTTTGCCACCATAAAGGGGCTGCACACCCTAACGTTGCCCTCACTGGAAAAAAGCCCACAGCATCTGCCCCGGTGTCGTGACTCGGGTCACCAGAGCTGGAGCATGAGAGGGCGGCACAGGAGCCCCGTTTCAGCGCAGCTCTGCTTTGTGCCGAGTCCGACCACAGCCCACTCAGGAAGACTGATTACATTAGGTGAAACACAGATTAAATGAGCAACTCACCTGAAGGGATGAGCACAGGGGCGGGAAGCTACATCTCAGGGCTTGTGTTTCAAGAGTGCAGGAGTATGGTTAAGACAATCTTTTGCAAAGTCTGTGTTTCCCTTTTGCCTGCTATCTTGCCTCCAAAGGCCTCACGTAGATAAAATGCAGATTGATTGTGGCCTGGATGAAGCTTAGGTGAAAGTGCAAAGGGTCGTATTTAAATTACCACAGGCTTCTTTTTGTGCTTATTTTGAAAATGCTAAACAAGGAGTGTTAATGGTATTTTTATGATCTGTTAAGCTCTGAAAATGTTCTCAGGACTTATATAAATGTCTATCAGTAGTTCAAGTTTAAACATTAGCTCCTGGACCCTAAACCTTGTTTCTGCAAAATTTCCATTAGGATATTTTAAGCCACTTAATATTTGTTTCTTTATTTTCTGAAATACAAAATAGGCATAATTTGGGCACCCACAGAGGTTATTTAATACACATCAATTGTTGTGTGTTGTGGAGTCTTAAGAATGTGAACTTGAAAACATAGCACTCTTGGGAGAACTGCAAACTAATTTAGAAATTGTCCAAAATATCTATGCATATATAGCACTGTTCATTATAATCTTAAAATATGTAGGGGCAAGAATGTTGTCTAGCCAAATGTTTTGGGGGAAAGGTTGAATTTTGGAATTTGCCTTGTGAAGGTGGCAAGAGCATACGGCACACCCACTAGATTGCTGTTCTTACACAAGTGTGCCCAAGGGACTTTTTAAAACAATGTAAACTCTTAATTGTTCCTGAAAGAGTAGCTTTTCCAATCCTCTGATCATTTTTATTGCCCTTTTCTGTACTTTTTCTTGTTCATCTGTGCATGTATGTGTTGGGAGGGGGAAGGTGTAAGGAGAGAAACCTGGACCGACATCCAAATCAGCAATAGTATTCAAGTCGCACACACGCTCAGGGTTTATAAAGTAGGATAACAACATTCCTGTTTCTAATAATTACTACCATTGTATTTCCTTTATTTTCCTTAGTGAAGAGTAAGCTGGCTTTTTAATAGACCTATTTATTATAACTTACAAGATATTTCTCCCAAGTGGTAATAGTTAGTTCAGTGCCCACTATTTTGTATGTGAATTTAGGATGGACATTTTTTTCCCCGGGTGTATCCCTTTCCATTCATCTGGAGTATAATTTTGCCTGCCACTTTGCCGCCGTCACCCAATAGTGTGCCATTGTTGCAAGAAACATTATTCTATCCTTAGTAAATATTATATTAAGATATGTCTTTTAAGAAAAGGTGTATATAGCACTGCTTAACTTTTAAATGCTTAACAGATCAAAATAATGAAAATAAATTGCTCCTGCATTAAGTATAGGAGAATGCCTGTGAATTTTAAACAACTGGCCTCAATTATCCTTTCTGCTGTGGTGCTTTCATTCAGATAAGCCTGCAGCAAAGCACTTGGCCTAAAGATGTTCATATGCTGTGGTCTCTCCATGGAAACAGTCTTAAACCGTAGAAAACAATTCAAATTTAAAAAGGCTGAATCTCCTTTCCAGTTGGCTCCTAAAATAACTTTTAGTTCAGCCTCACACGTGCTGATTGCAAGCTAACTAGGCAAAGGCTGAAGGATGTTGTTAGAACCATTTTAAGGAGAAAGTTAGGGACATTGTTGTGACTACCATTTCACTTATACTTCAGCTGCTAGTGTTGTCTTAAAGAATGATCCGTTCCTTCAACACTGAATTTTAATGTTGTGGCCCTTCTGGAAAGCTGAGGATTATGAGCTTTACTGAACTCATATTGTGGAATCCTACTGGTAGTTAACCATTTGCATTTTTTTTCAGATGCAGAAATTGCAGTTAAGGTTCCCTTTTCAAGCTCTTTTGGCAGCTGCTGGTCTGGTTGGTGTGAACAACCTTGTTTGTATTTCCCAGTTCTATTCAGACAAAAAAAATTCTAAAATGCATAGAGAAGAGAAAGAATCACCATTTGGATGTAGTCATACGTAGCCTGAATATTAAGCCCAGCAGACAGTTTCAATAGCTATTAAATTTGTATTATACGTTCCCTTGGAACTGAATACTGGTTCATTTCACATCCTTTTTTTCCTCCATAGCTCTCATAGTAAAGTTTCCTTGAAAGAAGATTGTATATAAGAAAACAAACGAAATTATTCTGACCATATGTCAGGGATACCCAGCAAAACATATTTTGCAAACATGACAGCTTGATCCAAGAGACATAAAAAAAGTCTTTCCTGCTTTAGTGATTTTAGGTAGTGAGTACTACTGTGAACAAATTTGGTATTTTACTGATATGCTGATGACATACAAAACCCCCACTATTCACAGGGTTGGAAACTGGGACAGAAAGATAAGTCAAGACTTTCCTGAATGAATGCCAAATCCTTTGTGAACTGTCTGAAATGCCACTAGTGAAATGACTGGATTGTGTTGATTCCTTATCACTAAGAGAAACAGCAAATGCCATACAATTGCTCCAGTCGCGTTGCCGTGACGTGACCTCCTTTGGGTAAATTATGATCTCCTTTCGGAATCAAAATTATTTTTATCTTAACTTTCAAGGCTCCAATTTATTTTAGTCATTTTGTTTCCTTTTTGTTTATGGCCTGTGCTCTACCAGCTTCTTGCAGTCTGATGTTCCCTTGTGCAGCCATCAGTCTGTTCACCTCTCAGACCCTCTGTGCCCATTATATTTTCTCTGATCTTGAATGATACTGTTTTCCTCTAGTCCTTTAGCTCTCTCTTCAAGATTAATGTTTCCATCAGCTTCCTACTGCTGACTCACTCCTGATCTCTTAACTGACTTGCTCCCACAAACTGTAATATGTTAACCTATTAAAATAATTTACTCCATAGAGACAATGACCAAGACAATATATGGATAATTAAATAACAGCTTATAATTTCCCTTACTGTTCTGTGTCTGTCAGGTGTCCTCCCCATGGAGCTTAAGGATGTAGTCTATTTTGTCTGTATTACTGCATGTGTCCAGCCACGGGCCTGTAGAACCGAGGCAGACACTGAATTTGCTCTTCTTTTTAGAGCTGATTCTCCTTTGTTCAGAAGCTGCACAGCTACTTTCCTTCCTGACAACTCTGTGCATTTTTCTAGTGTTGTTGATCCATGAGTTTTCAAACTCATCATTTATCTCCCTGACTGTCCCTACTCACGTATATGAAATTTTTTTCTTGAGTTATTTCTTAGCATGGGGAAAAATGGGGATTCTGCAATTGATTGATTTACCAAAGAAAGCCTGTAATAAAGCTAGACACAAGCCTGGACTCTCTTGATTTCCTATTCTTCCACTATAATTTCTTCCTTTGCCAAGCTAAGGCATAGCAAATACAATTCCAAAGGGTTTTGTGGTTTTGCTTACACAAATTTTAGCATCATTTTTGCATTGTAGGAATATTGTCTCTCTAGTTACTCTGAGATACCGAGAATCTCTCAGGAAAATTAAATCATGTTGCTTCCTGTTTTTCTTCCTCAACTGCTTTTGTGTTTCTGTAACTTCAGTTAGATACTTGAGAGAGCTGGATAAATCTGAAAACTGTTTTTATCAGTCTAAAGTACACGTATCTGGAATAAAAGTGATGGATGATAGGTTTGTGAATAGGGTTGGGTACTTCATGCTTTGGTTCTATTGTCCAGGTGTCCTGGTAACAAAACTAGGATGGGGAGTTGCGGCTGGTGCCGTACGGATGCCTGCCAGCTTTCAGAGAGTTCGATCCTCAGGGCTCCGTGGTGGCAGAAGGGACTGCAGGGTGAGGAAAGTGATTTATCTTCACTTGGTAGGTTTTCTCAATGGTTAGTGACTGAAAACTTCCTCCTGAGGAGTACTGTAATAACAGAAGATGGAAGCCAACCATTCGATTTCTGATGGTGACTGTAGCTGCTGCTACAGCCGTTCGGGAAAAGAGATTTCAAGTCTGCAGCAGCAGAATGGGCAGGAGATGGCTGGAGCTGTGAGGAGGCAGAGAGACAGTATGTGACTTGAGGCACCAAAATATCTTGCAGTGTCTGTACTCCTAAGGTAATACTGGCCTGTGAAGAGACCACTGAGGAGTGAGAGGAAACCTGGACAGCTGGAGCTGCCCTTTGAATTCGTATTTCATTTTCCAGGACTGTCAGACCAGTGCTTTTCCCATGCCCTAAAATTTAAAACAAATTGGAAATATTTCAGAATTGTGAGTATACACAGTCTAATCTGTTTAATTGCTGACTGACAATATGAAATCAGTTCTGAATGTATATCATTCAGTAAAATAATAATTACCATAGCAACACACACTACATCTGAAACATAGCTCTTCCTTACAAAAGCCCAAAACAGAAAGCCTGAGCTCTTCACACAGCTCTAAGAGCAATTAGTGAGGTTTCTTCCCTTTTTTCAAATCACTGTATTTGAAAGAGGCCAACAGATGTCGAAAGGTAAACAACAATCAAATGTTCTTTCTGTACTTCATCTTTAATTAGGGATAAATCTGTGTATTGTATCTTTTATGGCAGAGATCGTAACTGATTTTGTGCACCAAAGATAAAAGTGCAGCAGAGACAGGAAATCAGCAGTGATATCATCTTGGTGCTTCTAAAGTCCTGCTCACGCTTGGCCCAAAGGAAAATATGTGTTCTGTGACCGTTTCCCCCAGAGCTTTTTGTTGCAATTATCCTTCTCCTGGCTGAGAACCATCAGCAGAGCTCCTGAGCAGGCAGCCACTGGGACTTTCAACAGGGTCTTCCACCACAGGTTAGAATTTTAAACTGTATTTCTTGAAATACAGTGGGTCAAATAGAGATGTGACAATATTTTATTGTGTCACTTTCGTGTTCATAAATATACAGAGCCTTGAGTCTGTGTGTGTGTTGCTAAAGAATATCGGAAAAGTACAGGCTGGCTTTCTGTTGGTGTCCTCACAAAATGAGGTAAAATGCTTCATTTTGAAAAATCACACAGATTTTCCTTTACCTGGCTTTTTTTCCTGAAAAAGTCCTGTTAGATCCTGATAAGATCCATGTTTCTACTTCTGAGTTTTACTTCTCTGTGAAGAACATTAGTGAGTTTGACAGGTATTTGGAGCTAAAGGTGTATGCAAATGCATGGAATCAGCAACCTAAAGTTAATCCTAGTAATTTAGTGCAGTTCAGACACTTTCTACAATCACAATAGTAACATTTCTGTGAATATTGCTTGATTTTGTTTGTGCGTGTACATGTGTGTATGCAGCAAGAGTTTAGTGCTTTTTCCTAATGGATACCGTTACTGTTAGCACAGTTCAGATGCCCGAGTTCAGAGTTCTCAGACACAAAATGATTTCAAAATTTGGTCTAAGAAAGAATAAAAAAACATCGGTGGTCTTAGGTGTGTAATTTGTTTCCTTCTGTAGTTTAAAAATGACAGAAACAAGGATGGAGAGACCGTGCCCGCAGGGAGTAAAAAGCTACTGAGCTGGGTGAATGATAGATGACTACACTAAAATTGGGTTTCTCTCCAGAATGAATTGAGAAGTCATGGGGTCCATAATGTGAACTCTATGGTCTGTTGCCCTCGGGGGTTTTTGGTGTTTTGTTTTAGTTTTTTGGCGAGAAAGAGAAACTATTTTCAAAGATTAGTTTATTTACAAAAGTGAGTATTGGATGTGCAGTTGATTTCCTCGCCATTATTCCATCAGCAGCAGTAATTGTTCAATAGCTGCAGTCATGATATTTGACAAAAAAACATGGTGCTAAAATCATTGAGGGTTCACCTACAATCTTCCTCTCAAATATTTAGGAGTGATGACAAACGCTCTACCATAGTGTCTCACTGTTAATTTACAGAAGCCTGTGATCATTGCTTACAAGTGAAAAATCTGTTTTCTTCTTTCTAACATGGTGGAAAAGTGTTTTCAATTCAATCCAAAGACACACGCACTTGCTGTCCTCCTGTAGAGAAAGAGCCCATTTTCTGCGATCTTTGGCAAAAAGATGTCCTGAACCCTTGCCCCATTTTCATTGCGAAGTTTCATGATACCTGACCAAAGTAGATTACCCAGGTATATAAGAACATTATATCATTAGCATGACTGATTTGTACCATTTTATTAAGCATTACCTAAAGACAGAATGAGAATTTTGAAGCCAAATTTTGCTAATCTGTTATACGTGTACAATTATTTACCATTATTTCTTTATGCAACTTAGGATTGTGTTGGGAAATATTTTAAATTAACTTTTTTATATGCAAAGGACTATGGACTAACAAATATCAATTTTTACATTATATTCTGCATGTTCAGAGTAACTTCATATGAAGCAACTTAACCAATTTTTAATAAGTAATTTATGTTCAGAGAATGGAATTATTTCTTTGTCTACCTGCTCAACATGTATGAAATACAAATGTGGGGAAAGAACAAAGAACTCTTTCTCCAGATAAATGCAGAATCGTGTCCTTTTTCACCACTCTGTTGATTACTTAAAACAGCGTCTGAAGTTACTGCATTTTCAGCAAACTATTCTTTGAGTGTCTGAAAATACCAGTTTGATAACTCTGGTTTTTTCATTCCTTGTCCGATTTATTGTTTTGTTACAGTAGATCTCAAATTTTTATTTGTGTTTCTGGAGGAGGAATTTGTAGTTTTCAGTTGCTTAGATCCACAGCAGTAACAAAATCCTTTGGAAGGACTTTTTCCGGGAAGCAAGAACATGTTTATATTTGCAGTTTAAATTGCTTCTTTATTTGCTTTTCTTTTTCCTAGCCTGTGCTTTCTGTGTTTCCATAACAACAGAAAAACTCTTTCTATAGTGCCTTAGTATTTTTTCAGCAAAATACTCGTTTTGTTTCCCCTTTTTTCTCTCTTTTTTTTTGGATTGATATCGAAATGAGCACAAATTGGAACCGGTAGTGGGAAGAACAGTTCTCTCCTCTTAGTAAGGTATTCATAGGTCAAGATTGCTTCTGATTTGCTGTAATCAGATACGTTTTTTCCAGGGAACGTGCCCGCAATCTTCACATTTTCCACAGGTTTTTTTTTTTCTTATTATTCTGTAGACATATATCATAGCAACAGAGTCTCCAGCCAAAGAGCACTGAGCAGAGCTTGCCAGCCCCTCTCTGAGCTTTGGCAGGAGGTGATGGCTTGGGAAAGACATGGTAGGCTTAAGAGCACTCTCTGCTCATTAAGTCATATTCTTAACAATCAGATTGGCCAGGCCGCAGTATCTTTTGGCAGTGCTTTCTGATTAAAAGCGCTTAATTTTATTATTTTTAACCATGCTTGTCAGTTTGAAAGCATTAATTTAATTTTGTGTGTGTGTGTATATCTCTAGAGAGATTATTTGTGACATGAAGGATAGAACACAGAGAAATTTCATGGCTTTTCATTGATTTCTGCCCCCCGCCACGCTCTAGCGCTATTTCTGCTTTGAATTTATTTAAACCTTAGATTTATTAAATATCATTAAATTTATGCAGCAACTTTTGATGTCAGCTTAAGAATCATACAGTAATTGTGAACAGAGAGCAATACCATCTTGAAGAGGTTATAATATTTTTGTTTATTTTCCATATTAAATAATTAATCTGGAAAAACAGTAATAAAGAGATTTAGTAACATTTTGGTGTTGCTTTGATCATAAAGAACTGATCCTACTTATTAAAGGTAGCTTTTTAGAATTTCAGCACAGAGGAGATCAGTGTCATTCATGTATTTTGAATGCTGACAGTCTTTAAATGAGCAGGGTGCCTGCTGAAAATTCAAGACTCTGTAAGAGTGTTTTCTGTCATATTGAGGCCTAATTCAAGGTCAGTTACTGTTGCCAGAAATACGCTTTGCAGTTCCCTCACTTTTGATATCAAACATTAGAAAAATAGGATAGTTGATAGTATATAATTCTGAGTTAGTTTTTTTATAATACTTAAATCAGCATTAATGTTTATCTTCTATCCCATAGTGTCTGTTTTGTGACATACCTTTAATAAGAAAAAAACCCCAGTTAATAAGCATAAACTTAAATCCGAAAGCTGATTGGGAAGACCGTTGTTATGGATGTATTTTTTCTGATGTTTGTGCATAGCTCTTGCTTTCTGTTTTTCAAATATTCCTCATAAAAATACCAAAGTGTTAAACCAAAGGTGTTTGTAGAAGCTGGAAGAGTTCTGTACCAACACATTTTTGTGGGTACCAATTCTAATACATGAGCAGATGGCAGCACCTGCAGAGTTACAGATGTATGTACCCCTTTGTGCAAAACCAAGTCCTATTGTGTTTCTAGCGATTGATTGCTGAGAGTTTACTTCCAAAAAACATTTGAATAGCCACAGTAAATATAAATGGTGGACAGAAAAGGCTAGTCATTTTGGAAGGTTACTTGGAAAGATGTATGCTGTGTATGAAGGTTACTACAAAGAAAGGCCAGTTCATTTTCTGTCCTCTTCATTCTCATTTTGGGTGTCAAAGCTGTAAACCACAGTGCTGAACTGCGGGTCTCTTGAAGTGTTTTGGTTTAACAAGATGCATTTAAAGGTTTCACTGGATGCGGATCTCATTTCATGTGGTGTTAAAACATTTCCTTTCTTTCAGTTCCCCAAAATTTGGCGTAGTTGTTAGTGAAGACTTCTTCACCAGACTTTGGCACTGATCGTTATTCCTTACTCCATTTTATTTTCCACTTTCACTAGCTTCATTAAGTATCTCTCGATGAGGATTGAAAAGATGGGTTGGAGGTCACATCATCCTCGCCAACTTGTAATTATGTCCCTATTATCTCTAAAATCAAGACTGATCTTATTAAGTAAGGAGATTTCCCTCCCACTCCCTTGGGCATGCTAACCTGATTAACACAAGGTCATTCTCAAATTCTTTAAGTTGCTTGAACTACTTGTTTTTTGCCATATCCTAACAAATATGTTGCTTTCCATCCTGTGCAAGTAGGTTGCCCGTTATGTCACGCTGTGAAGTTCTGTATGCTTTGCTCTCTGTGTTGGCCCCATATCTTGAAGATCAATGTAGTGCGCTGCAATCTCCAGTTTTATTAGCGGCCCTTCAGATTAGCCTTCACATGGATCATGAATCCTGGAGCTGGAGTGCTCTGCTTTGTCCTGGCTGCATTTCCAAGACAGTTTTATTCTCCGTGTTATTTTTCTTTATTTCCTTACTGACAACAGCGAAGCACCTAGGTATATTTATCAGTCTTGCAGAGTTCAGAGAGTTACTTAGCTACGAGGGCATCCTGGCAGACATCTCAGTACCATTTTGAGACATTAGATTTCAATTGTTTCAGATCTCTGCTCTTAATCGTTTTTTGTTTTGTTTTGTTCTTTTAGAGAATTGTGGGAAAACTACTGCCTTTGGCTATTTGGTCTTTCCGTGCTGCTTCATGCATTGTATATTAAACAGCATGGAAATCACTCTTAAGCTCAATACTGCGTCCAATTCTCCAGTATACAGCTTAAATACAGACTCCAGTGAGTCCGCACAAAAGGTCACACTTCAAAGTATGGAATTCCTGTCCAAGGGAAGAACAGCAACACCAAGCATGTTCTGTGATATTTACCGGGTAATTGAATACTTCTCTCTTCAGGAAGCTCTCCAATAAATTCAGCTGAGAAAGTGTCAACAAAACTATTGTCTGCCACTGGGCTGTAAATCTTCTTGACATCCAAGTCATACTCAGTAAGCTTTTTCAGTACATAGTAGTACATTTTAATGTGTTGGGCATTCAGCTGGAAGCAAATTATTAAGGAAAACTTAAGACTGGTTTAGCCTTTTGTATTGCGAACTGTTGCCTTAAGCTGTAGGCGTCTGTGTGAACGTGAAATGTCCTAGGCTAAACCACTGGCAATTTACCTGTCTCTGCATGACATTAGTAATTATTGATCAGCAGATGCAATACGAACAATTCTGTGCTGTTTTAGAAATGATGTAGGCGTTGGATGCATTTACAGTAATCATGTATTTACAGCTAAAATCAGAACCGAAAGAAAAAAGATACAGGACCCTGTTCACAAAATGTCATGCCCTCCTCTTTTGTGTTTGAAAAATAAAGCAAGTATTCCCCTTGTAATCCGTGTACACCAGGCAGATCTGCAGTTATTACCTTTGTACAATGTATGCATTGCATATTTCCACCCTCCCAGTGGAGCCTGTTTGCTATTTTTTGTTTTGTGATTTCAGTTCACGAGTAACGGGGCTTTCTGGAAACAGCGGGAGAGAATTTTTCAGGAATCCATGTAGCCTTTTGTGACTCCTTATGCTCTGAAAGACTTTGTGCTACTGGAGCCTTGTCTCTGCCTGAGGTAGGCAGAGATATGGGTTTCACCAGGCTCTGCAAAGCCGTGCCCTTTATGGGAGAAATGGTTTGTAATAAGCATTAGGATATAGTTCATTCTTTCCTAATCCTCACAGGGAATGAACAATTCACTTCGGTAATTAGTTATAATGATATTATATTCTAAATTATGGTGCAACAAAAATATGTTGCTGCATAATATAAAGGGGAGTTCTGAAATAAAATTGTCTTCTCTAGATGTCAATTTTTGTGTTGCCTAGTTGTCTGAGCTCCATTTTAGGTATGATTGTGACCAGAGCACCTAATTTCTATTTCCAGTCTTACAGCTGTCTGTGATTTGGGGGCAAAATTACACATGGCCTAATTCTGCAAGGTGCTGAGGTAGCTCAGCTGTTCATGTTTTGGAGAAATCGGCATGTTCATCACTGGGTTTATTTGCTGTTTTAATCGCATGAGAAACTTTTGTGGAGAAAGATGAGAATAGTTATAGCTATTATATTTTCACATGCTATTATATTTTCTCATTTGGGCATCACAGCTGAATGCTGTCTCCAGCTGCCTGACGTGCTTTGTTCTACAGGAAATTGCAAGTCAGGTTCTCGGTGCTCTCCTGTATTGGTAAATTTTAGACAAATTTAGAGTATGAAGGTGGTATCTCCTGAGATCAGAGATCTCATTTATAAAGACTCGTCGTGCCCTTGTTGTTCCAGTGCCAAATCTGGGAGGAGGAGGTGTTTGTGCATGGGGGGAATGTGAGACTCTCACTGCTTTTAATCAAACTGTTGCTCATTTTATAGTTTTGCCCTGTAATGTGTGTTTTATACTAGAGATTATTCAGCTCTTGAGCCTGCTGGACCCTGACATTTGTCATTATATTAAAAGCTTATTCAAAGACAGCAAATAAAACACTTTTCCTTATAAGTGAAATTCAGACAGACAAATCCAGCTGTTGTGTGTAAAAATAGCTACAGATGTCCTCAACAGGAAAAAGGTTTTCACACGTTGTTATAGCAACAGAAATTCAGTAGAACTTTAAGATATTGTCTGTTTTTTCAAAATTTCCATTAAAAAAAAAAAAAACCCAAATAATTTGCTTTTTAAAAGAAACACTCAGATTTAATAGGAAGAAATTATGCAGTATGTAATTAATTCCAATTCACAGGTTATATCTACCACTTTTGCATAATCTATCCATGATCTAAGTTTTTTTAATAAGTGGTCTAGTGTCAGTTTGAAGTACGCTTCATGTTACCTGGATGGCGTTTTGTAGATCTCGTGATTTGGGACATCTCTTACATTATACACTAATTGTTAACACACACACATGGAATTGTATAATTGCATTTTTCATAGAAATAGTTGTGTTGTGGCTGAAAGTCTGGAAATATGATGAGGAATTTATGCAGATACTTAGTTTTTCAGGACTAGTATTCTGACTTGAAAACATAAGTATTTCTCCTGTGATTAATGGATTTCTTCAGCAAGTGTCAAATCAGCTCATTCTTTGTTTTGCAGCCCTTTTGCATTGAGGGCAATTGGTATGCTGGGTATTGCCCCGTGGTTCCTTTCCCTAAGTTTAGGGGATTGACATATGTGGCAGCAAAACTAATATTTCATTAGAAAAGCTTAACATTCTGAGTGCTGCTTATTTTTACCATCATTTTGATATGTTTTAGGCCTCTGAAAGTTGCTCTGTCTCCCTTTTTTGCCCTACATTTCTTTGTGCTTTGTTATCTATCCTAATTTCATAATAATATAAACAATATTTAAACAGAAATCTACCTCTCCAACTGTGGCACTACCCTGAGTGGCAAATCGTTATCCTTTTCATGCAATTAATACTTAACTTCTCTTAGCCTTCTTTCCTCTCCCTTTGACTGACAATTTAAATATTTAAATTGCAGGTTCTTTTGGCCAGGGAGCATTTTCTGTGATGCGCAATAGCCATCATTTGGAATTCCAGTGGAATACAAGAAATGACAGTCCAGATAGTGAGGCTTCTAATACGTATTATCTAATACGTAATATTTCTGCGCATCCATGGGGGACCAGAGTAAAAGCATTGCCCTTGAGGGTTGGGTGCTAACTGAGCCCTTCGTTTCCAGTCACCAGCCACCACGCTGCTCTTCCCGCTGTCCGTTGTTCGTGCTTTGCTTTTTGCTGCTCCTTTATCTTCTTCAGCCTTTGTATTGTGCCTCCAAGCTGCTTCACTTTGTATGCTTGCTCACTAGCATGGAGGTGACAGGAATACTGTCCTCGGAAGCGCTGAGTTACAGAGAAGACATGATTAGGATTCAAGTCACTGTCACTTGGCAAACTCGGATGGAGTTGCAGAAGGAGCAGTGCATGAACAGAAGAGCTGCATGGGGGCGGATGCAGAAGGAGAGAAGTGCGCAAGGAGAGTGAGGAGGTAGAACCAAGTAGTGTCCTGTTTTGTTCATACATGGTGTGATTTCTTTGTGATGACCTTATTTATGAAGCTACCTCAGGAATTTGTAAAAATGGTAACAAAAAAAGATGACAAATTCATAGAGAGAATTCCAGTTAAATATTCAAGTGCTGTACCACTGTAACTGAGACGAGGAGGGTAGGTATCAAGATGTTCCTTAGATGTTCTGTTTGCAAGAGTGGTCAAAACCTGCAGATAGGAAAGTGTAATATTATCTTTCAGAACTTTCAGAGGAACCTTGATTTGCTTGAAAGCAATTTCGCTGATAAAAATGTGATTCTAAAATCAAAGATACCCATTGATTGGAGTACAGGTAATTTCTTATATGTAGCTAAGTTTGCAAATTCATTCTCACTTGGACTGATTAAATAATTCCAGTCTTTCAATTTCTGGGAAGTATAAGGAGCCTTTTTTTTTTTTTTTCTAATTCTAAGTTATAATTTGAAATGTCCCTATAGTTGGGTCCAAACATACAATGAACAAATATGTAATACCTGGAGAATTAGTGCAAGCAGTATGAGACCTAACTGGGGACTATTAAACATATTTTAGTGCCCCTTCAGTGTAACTTATATTGCAAAAGTTTGTGTATTTTCACTGTTTTTTTTTTCATTGGACTCTGGGTTTGTTTCCATATGAAACTTGGTCTTGGAAATTTTTATGACTAATAAAAGTAATGTTATTCCTTAGGTCATAACTTAAAAGAACTTAGGTCAGCCTTGTACACTGTAGGAACATATTAAGTTGAATCATCTGAGCAAAAATAGATCACCAGAGAGCAGTAGATGAACCTATTACAAGCAAATCTGCTGCTCTTTCCGGTCTGGACAGGGTAGTAACCATAGAGCTGAAAGGCAATGTGATATAGCTGTGAGAGGAGACATCTGAGGACATGAGATAGGAGTCACAGAGGAAGTAACATCAGATGTGGGCTCATTGCAACCGTTTGGAAGACGACATCTGTGTGATTGGATATATCCTTGTTTGAGTAAACTTTTGTATTTATGGAAAGAGTATGTTGCATCAGTTCTCCCTTTTAAAATCCAAACACCTATGAACCTCTGAAATCTGCCACCACTTGGATGGTAAGCAACAATTTATGTCAGACAAAAGCCACATGGTCATGTTTTTGCATAAGTGTTATTAGTTTGGACAATTTTGTGATGCTGTAACTGTGTAATGTCTACCTTTATGTAGAAAAAGAAATTGAAACATGAGAATTCAGGGTTACACCACGTTGTCTTTCTGGATTCTGAGAAAGATTCTGGATTCTCTTCTTATATCTGCATACCTTAATGCGTCAAGAAAATGGAGGTTTTTTCCAGGATCAGAATTTGTAATTTTTCCATTTTAGATATCTGTGTGTTTGTGGTTATCTGTTACCAGTATTGTAAAGTAAGCCTGGATGAATTAGAAAAGTGTTCCATATACTCTTCAAGTACAGGGAAGAAATGGCTTTGCAGCCAGGCTGCTTTAAGGTAATTATTTGTAATAGCCTTTTGTTGCTGCAGTTTGATTTCTTTTCTGTGTCATAAGAACATAAAGATGAACGTAAACAATTTTTGTAATTGAAATCAGTAAAAACTTTAGCTTCTTGCATTGCATCCTTGTTGTATAATTACCTTTTTAAGACTTCAATTTCAAAAAACTGAATTGATGCTTTTTTATACATACAAGTGGTTAGAAATAACAGCTAGTTTTCAAATTAGTGTTGGCCATACTGTTAAATAAGTAAGATAGGTAAGTTCTAGTCCTGTTGAGCTAGTAGAAAACAAGAAGTTAATGAAAATGTGGAGCATAAAGGAAGGGGATATATAAATACACAGTATGTATAATTACTTGACTTCGTAGCCTTATAAATAACATACAAAAATCAGGTTATGCATAGTTGCATACCGAATATAGCAAAAATAGGCAGAAGGATCCCTTTTGAAAAGATCCAAGCTAAGTACCGAGATGTAATAGTTAAGCATGAAAATATCTTTCCAGGAGACCTCTTGTGTTCTCTGCCATCCAAAATGTTGTTTCTCCAGAATTTTTTACTGTCTTCCACCTTGCATATCAAGTCTTTCATGAACAGCATGGATTTTTGGTTTTAGACCTAGTTCACATGAGGATAGTCCATCAGAGACATCTTCCCTGGCATGTAATTAAAACAGTGTCCTATCTGAAAAAGAAACCTGTCCTATCTGAAGAATGGACCTGATTGTGTAAAATAATTCTGTAACTTGGGAAGGATTTTGCCAGATTTGGTTCAGAAATACACAGTCATATTCTCAGTCAATGACCTTTTGTGTTGTTTTTCTCATTCCCTGCTTTTATCAGCAGATAATAGTCCAGTTTACAAATACTGGTAAAAATTCCCATGAAAACAGTCAATAAGTCAGTATTAAAATCCACTTATAATTAAATATTAGATGTCATTTTAGTTAATGCTGTCATGTTCATTCAGTGGGACCTTGCCGAGTGCTTAGTAAACAACTCTAAACAAACGGATGCGAGAGCTTTCAGAGGGAAACTCTTCTGGATTGCCTGCCAGGCTTTCCATTATTCATAATCAAGATATTTTTTTTAATAAGTTGACCTGTTTAATGATAAAAATGCCTGTGAGTATAATTAAATTGAATTCTGTGCTTAAAGTGACCCTCTGATTCATGGGCATTTGCAGTAGAAAGAACAAAAATAAAATTAAAGCCTTATTGAAAGGTACAGTAATTAAGTCTCTCAGTTCTGATTATTACCAGCTGGGATGAGAACAGTGGATAAGCAAAGAGTGTTGCTCAAGCCAGAGGCTGCCAGTATAACGTACCTAAAGATCTATCTACATGGGAGATGCTTCCCTAGGAAAATTATTTTATTTTTCTTATTTTTTTTTAATAGGGCAGAGAAGGCTTAGAAGAACTGAAACCGTTTCAGAGTCATTTTTCACAAACGGATGTAAAAGGGCTAGTTCTTCACAGTCTTGCATGTTTTTACAGCCATAAATGAGCAACCTTGTTGGAGGAGCAACCATAAAATGTTACACACCGGTGTAAATGTCTGGTAGATTTTGCTGTAATAGAGAGTTGGCTCCTGTTTCCTTGGGTGTTACAGGGCAATGAGAGACGGAGCAGGCTCTGGACCCGAGAAAAAGAAGCCCCTTTCACAGGCACTCAATATGTTATTTGGTGCCTCTTTTGAACGACTAACTAACTAATCTGATTCTAAAAGCATGCCTTTCTGTTGCTTTGGACTAAGGGCCTGATTACAATTCTTAATTAGCCACCTCAATTCCCATTGATTTCAGGGAGAGTTAGGACACACCAATATCTTTGTGATCAAGCTCTAAATTCTGTAGCCAGAAGACACTCTTATGTAGGACAGGCACTGGAGGGGGTACGCAGCCTTGCACAATGTTACTGCAGGTTACGTTATGAGGTTAATTAATAAGGGCTATGCTCCGGAGACACCGTGTCTCTTGAATTACCCTCCTTCCTTTTAAGGAAAAGAGCTAAGGGAAATTTCACATGTTTTTAATAGAATAGCAAAACCATAGAAAATAGGGCTGAAAAGCAGCTCAAGAGGTCATTTAGTCCATCTTTCTACCTCAAGGTAGAACTAGCTAAATCTAATCCAGATCCTGAGAGGTACTTTTCTGACCTCGTCTCTCAATTTCTGGCAGCGGAGATCCCGCAACCTCCTTAATGCAGGCTATTCCAGTTCTTGGTAATTTTAGTTACAGGTGGAAAGTTTTTCGTACTGCCTAATCTGAATGTCTCCTGTTAATTTTTTTTCAATACTCTTTGTCCCTTCCTCGTTAACACAGAAAGCCATATAACGTCTTCATCTGCCTCATTGTTTCGTATGTGAATGATCACGTTTCCTTATGCGTCATCATTTATTCGTGGGAAACATTTTCCAAACTTTAGATCATTCTCTCTGCTCTCTGATTGCTTTATTCTAACATCTGCATTTTTAAAACTAAGATCTTCGTTGCAGCTGAAGTAGTCTGGGTGTTAATCTGGTTGAAATAAAATTAAAAAAAATAAAATAAAAGAGGAAATGGACATTGACCTTGAATCCAGTAGGCATTACAGGATGTATTGGAGGTACACATAGGTTGCAGCTCAGCTCAAGTATTTGTTTGGTGAGTAACCACTGCCTGTGCAGGACATCCTACATCTTCAGTAGGATGATACTGTGACCCTTGAGTGTTGGCAGGGCTGGAATTCACTGGAGGGGCTCTGCTGACGTCGGCTTAGGAATGGGACCAGGAGCTCAGAAGTGAACTGGGGCGTGCATTCAGTCTTTAGCCATCTGTTGTTTTTTATTACAGCCTCCAGATTCTTCATACTTTGATCTTACATATTTCTCTTAAAATCTGGACGTCTTTTCCCTCTCCTCTACCCCCCAAAAGGGAAGTTAAATTGTAACCAGTAAAAATATAGGAACGGCTGGAAGAATACGCCTTGCAAAGGAGTCGTCTTGATGTGAAAATCGTGGTGCACCTTTGAATTTTGTTCTGCCAGTTTCTATCCGTCCTTTTAGTAAACTCCTTTCAACAAGCGTTGTCAGGAGTGCTTCTTGCTATTTCTATCCCGGATCTCTTACGCACAGAAATTGATTGTGGAACATTGGTGTTTTTTATGCCAAAAATCAAATGGATGATTCTTTAAAATCTCTTCTGCGTTTGCCAAGCTGAGAATCACAGTATCTTCTGGTGAGTGGCTTAGGCTTCACCTAGGTCTTTAGCAGGTGACGTTTCTTATTAAATAGTTACTAATGTTTGAATTTACTGGCCATAATGGGAAAAAATCATAAGTGCTCATTGCCTATTCCACTGTGTGGTGATGTAGTATATCAAGTTGAGCCTAGCAGAACTTAAAAAAAAGTTACACTATCCAGTTCTTAAATTTTGTGTAGTTTTGTATTGAATTATATTAACTGTTGAGTGTTGCTATGATATGCATACTGTTCCCTTTAAAAGAGGGGTAAAAATGAGGTTATCAGAAATGACATGTAGTCATATTTAAAATGTATGTGACAATGATAGAATAGGCTTATGCATGTTTTATTTGTTTAAAAGCAAGGTAAAATCATAACTTAGAGTTTACATATTATGCATGAACACCCTTGAAATATTGTGCTAATGGTACGAAGGAGAGGGCAGTAGAATGGCTTTAAGAGCATATTCTGAAGTTAAATTATGCATTTTGCTTGAGACTGAGCGCTGTGTCTGTCCGGAGGCTGATCTAACTTCCGCTGGAAGACTCAGTCCCAACCACGCAGCGCAATGGACTTGGTCTGACAGCCTTTTTCAGCTTCAAATTTATGTAAATCTAAGTATCTCCCTGAGTACTCCCACTTACTAAGGGTTTCCTGGGGAAACAACATAATATTAAATACATATAGTGAGAAATCAGCGTGCTTTTTTTTCTAATTGGTTGCTGCTTTAGATTCCTTAAAATACTATACTTCAACAGACATTTTATTTCCAATAGTGAGACCTTGAAGGAAATATATAGAGACTGATTATTGGAACATCCTGTAGTACAGCCAGGACTTTTTTTCCTCTGGTTTCCTCTGTTTCACGACCATTTCACAATTCTTGTTTTCTTCTGCACTTTCACATCACAACAATCAATTTTGGAGGAAACAGTTTGTCCTGGAAGGATGTCCAAAGAAAATGTTGGGAGGTCTTCCCTGTTAATCAGTGGCTGGTTGGACCTGGGCGACACAAAGCAGAGGTGTGACCGGCGGAGCCAATTTGCGTTGCGTGTGCCTGGGCCAGAGCGTGGGATGTGGGAGAGTGAAAAGAGAATCCATGGAGAGGGTAGAGAGAAGCAAATACCTGATTATTTCTGCCACCTTGGTCCCATATCAAAGGCTGTGGTGGATATGGGATGCAGAAGTGTTTGCAGTCCTGACTTAACACTACTCAATGTTTCCCTTATCAATCTTGCTCACTATTTTCCTTTAATAGATTCCAGAGAGTAGCTGCAATGAAAGAGGAATACTTTCTAACTTGGAAGTAAAATATATCAGCATGTCAGTCTCCCTTGTGAATGAAATGCCTGAGACATTCACATTATAAGAAAGATGTCTTTAATTATTGTAGTAGCAAGTATGCAAGTTAATCTCAATTATTCTATTAGTATTTTTTCCTTTCTTTCTTTTTTAGTAAGGTTTTGCAGATATCTAAACCTGAAGAGTTACTCAGACATGTCTTATTGTACATTATTGTTCTCTTCCTTGCAAACCTTTCATAACCGCTACTAAACGTCAGAGAAAAGCTTTGATCATGGAGGTGTTAAAATCAGTAAGATTTGCTATTGTTTTCAGTTGGGATCCCATTAAACTCAACATATGTACTGAGAAGGGCACACATACTCCTCCTTTCCCAGACTAAATGTTTGCTATCCAAACAGGCATTTTCTTTCTAAAAGAAGTAGATCTGTATTTAAGACATAGCTATAAATGCTAATATTTGTTTGCAGTTTTTCCATTTTCTTTCTTGCTAGGCAGATTGGGGCAATACATTTTGCAGGAGGGAAGAATACTGAAGGAATACTCCCTTGTTCCTTAAAGTCATTCCTGCAGGAGAGGGGGTGTAGGGAGTGTAGCAGAGATATAATGTCCTCCATCAAATGTAGAAACCCTCATGTCCAGCACTATCATTGTTTCCTGTGATGCCACCTACTGAAGATTAATGACATTTTGATTTTTTTAAAAAAGGGAAGATGAGAGAAATGAGACATTAAATAAATTATTAAAAAAAAAAAAAAGTAGCCCCTTGGATCAGAGACTTTAAGAAAATATGTAAGTTACCCTTCCATGTTGTCTAAATTAAGCTTGCTTTTTTCTAATATAATGGTGACTCACAGCTAAAAGGCAGAAGAGACTCATGAAGAAGTGTGCAATACTGCATTATTCTTGACAAGCTATGCTAAATATCAAGAATTAATGTATAGCTATAAACAGGGGACCCGGGCAGTTTTCCTTACTGGATTTTTCAGACCTCCTGCCACTGGCTGTCGTGGATAAGAACGTGGTCTTGGCTTTGAATAGCAGAGCAAGGTGGATTTGCATTCTTGTGTGCGTTGTTTTCCCTTTCTTTGTTTTGTGGTCACTGGAGCTTATGTCTGTATTTTATAGTCATAAGCATTTTCTTTTACTGCCATCTAGCCCATATGAAAGTGTATCAGTGCTAAGGTACCTTGCTGTACTTTATTTGGGAATGCATTGACTTCCTCGCTGTCTGTGGCACTAATAAAAATCTATAAATCAAATGCATGATTTCAGCAAAAACGTGGCGTGGCTGATGATTATATAACCAGCCCTGATCAAAAAGAACAGGCTGAATATTAGAAAACACAGAGTTTTGATAGAAGAGTGAGATTTTTGTCACCGGTCCATTATTGTTTTATAACAAAGCTACAACATATTATACTTGTTTAATTTCCCTGATCCCTGATGAGTTCATGTTGCTGCCTTTGCATTCCTCCATATTTGATTTTGCTACAGTTTATTAATCTACTTTGAATCAGGTTTTCAGTTCTGAAATAAAAAAACAAAACTAAGAATACATATCTAACTACTAAAGATAGTGTGGGACTGAACATACCTTTTTTCTGTATATATAAAAATCTACAGTGTTTTATACTCGTTTGGGGTCTTTTTGCTCATACTAAAACGAATAGTTGAATTTAACTGTTCAAGGTGCTTAATTTGCATATCTGGAAGGTTTTAGCGTCTTCAGCTCATGCCAAATCAAGCCTCTAACTTTTCATTCTTGGTAACTTCAGGAAAGATTTGGACCTAGATTACTCTTTCATACCCCCTGTAGTTTTTCCATCTGCTTTTTACAGTACTACTTAGACTAAGACTCAGAATAATACTTTGACTATATGGATGAAATAGGATTCTCCATATATTCTCTGTATATTATGGGAGCAACTGCCAATTGTCTGTCCCACCTGTGGTAGTGGTGTCCCTGGTTTGCGACCACAGTGCTCGTCCTACTGACCTGAGAAAAAGCAATGAGAAGGTGATGAAGCGCTGTGGCACCCAGGAACTGAAACAGGAGAAAGACCGATGAGGAGTTCACTAAATTAAATACAATAATGTTTTATTGGGTAGTCATACTTATGTAATATGCTGTCCTTTCCCAGCACCTTCTATCCAAGGATTAAAACGTAGTTTCCAGGTATTAATGAATTAAATTTCACAGTACTCTTCTAAAGTTTTAAGGCAATAAAACTATTTGACAGCTAGATGGGTGGATGTGTAGAGAGTAAAGAAGTGTCATTTGTCAGATGCAGAACTGGGAGCAGTGCTCGGTCTCCTATCATGTTACATCTTCCAATTTACTACCGCTGTGTTATTATAACTTAAATCTTGCTTTAACGGTAACTTTTCCTATGTCATCTCTGAGCTCAGCTGGTGTTCCTAATCTTTTTTTTTTTTTTTTCTTGGTATATTATTTTCATTTTAACCAATTGCAGTGGTGTCTTTTCTGTTGACTCCACGCATCATTACAGAGCTCACTCATGCAGGTGCACCACCTGTATTTTTATTTGAAAACTATCTGCCCTTGAGGCAATCTTTGTGCTGCCTGACTGTACTTCTGATAGATCCAGTTGCATGCTATTAGCAGTCTTTTACAGCTAAATCCAACAAAAAGAATTCATTGCTATTTTTCAGTGTGATTTTAGAATACAGATTTTTTTTTTCCCTGCTTTGTTGACAGTTAAAAAATCTCACACTGTCATGGCTCTTCTCATGGTCTGTCTAAACTCCTTCACAGAATTCTCTGTTCCAACTAAGAAAATGTACTTGGATTTCATCTTTACTTGATTGCCTCCTCCTGAATTTGTTCTTTTGTGATTACATAATTGCTATTCTAGTTTACTGCTACCCTGAGTCCAACTGTGCCTTTCAGAAGACTCTCTGGTTTTTGAGTTTTTTAAGGCCGGTCATTGGTAGAGCTGGTACTGGCTGTGTGCTTTGGGGAAAGAATTGACTGATTTTTTTTATTTTCAAAGTATTACTTGAGCCAGTGTTTTAATGATGGCTTTTTCTGGGTTAGCTACATGCTTTTGTGTGACATTTGATCTTCTTTCACCTGTTTTAGTAATCTTCCTTCTTCCTTTTCACAAGGAGTTTGTGGTGATTTTTCATATTTAAACACACACATGTGTGTATGTATATGCATATATATTTCAGCTACAGATGTTGAGCATTTTTCCTTTCAGTCAGTGTCTCAGTATAATGCTAAAGAATGGTGAGAGAAGGATGATGTGGATTGGGGGATGAGATATCAAGGTAGACACATGATTCTAACCATTCTCATTTTTATTGCAAATGCCATCATAGGTATAGAAAATCAAGATGATATTCACATTATGCTGGTGAAATTTTAGCTTGGATGACTTCAATTCCTGTATTGATTCCCCCTGTTCTTTCTAGCATGGTCCATTTTTTGCTGTTTGTTCAAAACGGTTGCGTAATGTTTCTATCCATGGTTAGCAATTTGCTGTTTTTCATCCAAGGTAGCTTGTATGTCAGTCCTGGTAGAAGCAATCATTTATTTTTAGATTATAAATCATTTGGGAATGTATAAAGCACTGTAGGTATAGAAGATAATAATTTGTCTCCAAAGGTTCTTTATTTTTTATTAATGTTTTGATTTCATATTCTCTCTGTCTGCATATCACTCCCTGAATATGTATTACCATTGTAATTGATAGTGTGACTCCTAAGTAACTCTCTTAACTGCTGATTATAACTGTGACACTGCTCCATTTGAAGACACTTTGAGCCTACTCATCACCGTGGGTGAGTCAGTCCTCACTAGTGTATTATTTACAATCCTGTTTCATGGAGCTTCAAACAAGTTCTGCTGTGTTTGAGGAAGATGTCTTCTGATCTGAGTAAGTTTTTGCCAGATCCTGAATTAACTTCCCGATAATGCTGCTTGTTTGCATTTGTTTATCTCCCACAGAAATTAAAAAAAAAAAAAAAAGTTTTACACGTGTGTTAGTGGTTCCATATTCTACTGTATGTTTGTCTATACGTAAATGGACCTAAGTCCAGCTAGTGGGCAAAGGCAGGACAATAACACAGATTTTTCATCCCCTTTTCACTGCTGTTTTACTCAGGCTGGTGTCGTCCGCGCTGCCTCCTTTCTGGAGGTATTACGTAAGAGATCTTTCTTCTATTTAGAGCTCGTCTGTCTTCTGAAGACATCACAGGTTTAATAATAAACTTACAGGAAAAGACAGCAATCTTCTTTGAGGGGGGGCAGAGAGAAAGAAGAGGTGTTGGATTATTCTTAGGTGAGCTGCAGTTGATTTGGGGCGGCTTTATTGCCTCTGAGGTGGGCAAATTGATTGTGTTAACCCAACGTTGCTCATACAAAATAAAATGGAACAAATAAGAGTTTAAGAAAAGGCTGATTCCTTTGCATAAAGAAAGCCCCAATTTTTGGTGAATAGGCAGGTAGAATTTGAGTTGTATTGAGAAGCCTGTGGTAGAGAAACAACAGCTTTAATCTTGCAAAATTTACTTTGTCCAGTCACAGCTGTAAAAGGTGACAGCTCTTATTTCAGTTGACCTTGTAACAGTGATTGGAATATGTACACAGATTTGTTTTTAAACGGTGCTGGAAGTAATTTTAGGACATGTTTTCCAAGTTTAAATAATTCACTGTACCTTTCAGGATGGGAGAGAGGCTACAGCACTGCAGACTTGTTTGAAATCCTCAGCTTGTTCAGAATGAATTCATATAGCCTTTGTGCACAAAAAGAGCTATATATAGATGCATACTGCAGGCAAGCTGTATGTTACGCAGGCTCAGGACCTGCTTTACCCAAAGCAAAACCCATATTCTTTGTCTTTTGAGCATGGTCACTCCTGTGACATACAGGATTTTCAATACAACTGTCTCCATAAAACCAGAATGCAGATTTTAAATAAGCCTCTGAAGTGGGAGAGGTGGGGAAGCACAGAGATGCCTCTTGCTTGAGTCTGCTTGAGGGTTTGGGTACTACGGCTCATTCCTACAATCTAATGTGTGACGGAGCCCGTTTCAGATGCCTTAATATCCTGACATGGCCTGAAAGTGATATTCCCCCCAGCCCCCCATTTCTTTAGTATTTGGTAGGAGGAAGTTTGTATGGTTTTTTACCTCTTCAGGTTTTAATTTTGTTTGTCATTTTACTACTTAGAGACAGCACAATTTGCAGCATTTCCTGCTGTAAATGGATCCACATAGAAAGCAGAAGGTGAACTATAAAAGGAAAAGTGTTTGGTTTAAGCTTATGTTGCTACAACTACACCCCCAGTTCTTCTCTCCACAGCATTTGAGTGTAAATCTCTCCGTGTCATTTGTGGGCATGGTTCTCCTTCTGAATCAATTGTGGATAGTGAATTTTGCACTGGTGTGGTCCCTTGTGATGTCAGTACAAGGTGGGAAAGCAAGACGTTCCCCCAAATTTCTACCCAGACATAGCTCTGCAGAGGCACGTTATCCCATCAGTCAATCAAGAGAGAGATTTGAATGCATCTTTTAAACCACGAGGAGCATGAACTCAACTACTGTGTTTAACGTAATTTGTCAAGTATTGTCAAGATAATTTCTGTCCCTGTTGGTTTTTTGTGTGTTCAGTGTTTCATGATGTGATCTCTTAAAAAAGAGGCATAGAGGAGAGACAGGATTTGGGATTTCCATGTTCCACCCTTGAATGCGAAGTCAGATTTGCCATTGTAAAATGAAGATAATATCTGTGCTTTTTTCCAGCTGAAGGGAGGAGGGGTTATAAGCAAAAGAGAAGAGAAACACTGAGTTCAGCACTATGGGGTGCTTTTAGATCATTAACCGGAAGGTATAGAGCCCTCCTAAATAAAATCTAAATAAATACATTCTGGTTAATAGTACTAAATAGCAGTTTGAATGTGACTGGTTCAATCAAAACAAAGTCTGTGCCTTTTTTTCTTTCTTTCTTCTTTTTTTTTTTTTTTAAATAATGTACTGTATTTGGAAGACTCTCTTACCTGCTCTTCATGAATGTGATTATTGAAGATAGATAGCAGTAGGTTTGGCTGTTGTCTCTTTAGGAAATCTTTTAAACCAGGATTGGAAGCAGAATATTTTACAGCCCGTGGAAAAACATCTAAAGGCTGCCATTGTGTCGTTCAGGCCAGAACAACTGAAAGCCCTAACGCATTTTATCTGCTGTTCTGTTCCTCAACACTATAAATAATTCAGATCTGTTGGCTTAACTACTACTGGCAACTGTTATTTATTAAGAATGACTGAAATAACTATGTGGCTCAGTAGAACAGAATGCATTAGGGACTTTAATGTGAAACAGAATAGCTAAAACATTTTGATTATCCTTTAAAGAAAAACCCTAAACCCCTAAACCTGCCTGTCTTTGCAAGAAGGACAAGTGACAGTGGGAATTAGGATGTGATCTTCCCAGAGTAAGTAAAGGTTTATTCCTTTAAAAGAGTACACACCCTGAGCTTAGAGGCCAATTTACCCCTCTGGTGTCTTGTTCTGTGTGCATCGATGTCAGTAATTTTGAAATTGAGGTTCTAGTAAAATCTTTAATTTGCCCCACTGTATGATGTTTGAATCTACTTGTAGTTATATGTTGATCTGTAAAATTATTTTTAAAGGTACTGTATAGTCTTTTCATGTTTGCTTTTAATTCGATTGTCTTGCATGTCATGCTCAAGAGAAAGTAGGTAAAAGAGCAGCAGTATTTTCTGGTGATCAGTGCAAGTGAATTGCTGTTCTCTGGCTCCATTCCTGGTTTAGGGTTAATTAATAATACCCGGCCCTTCTTGGTACTGTTCATCATTAGAGTTGAAATTGCCTTCCAAAGGTCAGTATCCTTATCCCTATTTTGCAGACAAAAAATAAAGTAATTGGAAGGGCTAAGATGAGGCAGAGTATTGCTACAGCAGAAACAGAATATGTTACTATGGAGTGGCAGATATTTGGCTGTACATCATAAGATGTATTACTGTGTAACACCAGAATGCTTTTGCAAGTCAACTGATTATAAATGGTGCATTTGGAATAAATTTTGTATCACAAAAGAGTTGACATCCAGGACTCAGATGACTAATTATCTAATCTTACATCTGGCATAAACACCCAAGCCATTTGTATGATGAACTGCATTTCACAAGAGTGAGAAGGGAGCGAGAGAACATTCTCTGCTGACTCAGTGCTCATAAATCTTCTGGGGTGTGTTTTGCCTTATATTTGATATTTGTTCAATGGGTTGAAAGAAGTTAAGTGATCAAATGTCATTTGAAAATCCTGGCCCGCAGCTTTTATTTTTTCCTTATTTACGTGGAGACAAATACTACAATACGAGCACAATTATTGGGGGACTAGCTCTGTGTGCTGTTAGTGAAAGCTCTTCATTTGAACCGGCGCTGTAGATTCATTGTCTTCACCCTTTTCTAAAGAAGTCATTTTACATTTGTTTGCCGTAATGATGATCTGCGTAGAGATATAAATGAACAGAGCAGTATGTGCTGCGTGTAGCGTTTTGTTTCATTTGTTTGAAATTAAGTCATTAACCATAACAGCGCAAGGTATTTTTCTTTTTGACTAGTAATCAGAGGACTTCACCATGTTAATCTGATCTGAAATAAAATAGATGCTCTGCATCAGAAGATTCTTATTTAAATTTTATTTCTGGATATATAAAGTTTGTACAGTATATCTCTTCATATATCTCTTCAGGTTAAGGGAAGTATCAATGAAAGTTTATTTTAACAGTGGAAAAAAAAAAAAGAGCTGAATCAGTAGTGATTAAATTATATGCCTGAACTTTTAGGGGCAAAGCGTGCCTGCTGTAACAAGGTTTTCTGCAACGTGAACTTTTCTAGATAGTATGTCATTAAATTTTATAGTAAGGAGAAAAATCGTGAAATACTCTGACTAGAACATAAAATACCGGATATAAAAAGAATATATATGTAAATATCTTCAGAGCAAGTTTGGACACTGTCATTGATTTTAGACAGCATCTCATTCTGGCTTGACAAAATACAGAATTTATAAATTAAATTTTATGTATACTGTGTACGGTTTTATGCTGATGTTGGCACACTTTCAGATGTAAAATTAAATTACTTTTTCCAATAAGGCAGCATAGATTGAAGCATGGATTCCTTTCTTTGCTAATGGAACTAGTAGAAAGATATTGAATTATGCTGACTTTCAAATTGACTGAGAGCCAAAGAGAGAAAAATCAATGACATTTTTAATGTCCTGTAGAGCTTTTAGACAGGCCTCGGTCTAGCGGAGAAACTCACTATGAGATAACTCTTGTTGACATTGGATTTCCAGTTAAGAAATGTACTTCTTCAGGTAAGCATGCATCTTGCATCGATGCAGGCTTCGTTACCATTCCAGACATGGAGGTGCTAAGTGGGCAGTGACTGGTTTTTGGAATGGCAGTCAGAAGACTCTGGTTACAAGGTATGCGTGTCACTCAAACGCTAAGCGTGTCTGTTGGAACAGAGAATGCACCCTGTAAATATGCAAGCTAATCCCTGTAAAACAATGACAACACAAACCAGAAGGATCTGTTGTCTCACTATAAATTCCTGAAAGTCACATGTGTGGGTAATTCCAATACATTATCTTTATTTTGATTAATTAATGAGAAGGTAAATACAGATTTATTTATTTATTTTGTACTGCGTGTTTGCTTTTGCATGGCTGAGCCCTAGAGATCTCGGCTGCTGTATAATAAATGTCCATCAAATACGTGGCTTTCTGGTACTCATAAAATTTTATAATAATATTGTTATAATTTGGTGAAATGCATTTTGTAGCAGTAAATAAAATTCAGTAAAAGACTATCCAATCACTCAGAATCTTGCTGCCAGATAGAAAAGACTCCGATTTAGATTGGGGGAGACTGCTACATAGATACATCCCGATCATCTCAGTATTCTGAGGTTCATGGATTCTCGTCCATTTCTGTAGTAAAATGTGTTCCTTCAATGTTTAGGTTTACCTTTCTTTTAATAACAGATGGATATAATGTGGCTGTGAAGGACTCTAGTCCTGGAATATGATTTTCAACAGCAAACTTTGTATCTTCAATTCTTTGATGTAATGAGGAAAACTATCATACAGTCACTTCTGGGAATTCAATTTCTTGCAGTAATTTGGCTTTCAACTCCTGGAAGATTCATCTTGGGTTTTTAAGGGTTGTTCATGTTATAGTAGACGACTTCTGTCATTTTAAAAGCAGCCTTTAATGCAGGTAGCATCAGCTCTACAGAGACTGAAATATAAGTAACCTCAGAACTGCCATATTGTGAGAATGAGTTAGAGGAATCATAGAATTAGGTTTCAGAGATAATATACAGACAGTCTGTTCAGCAGAGCAGCTCTGTAGAAGCTGTTTTATGTAGTTTGGATTCTTCATAGTTCACCCCTTCAGTGTCAATTGTTTTTTAGTGACAGTCATTAAATCACAAATGCTTATAAATGGTTTGTGGTCAGCAGCCATTTATTCTTCAGATATACACTGGCCTTCATGGCATTGTACCTCATCAAAGAGACAAAGGTGACCTTTTTATTTTGTCTAGCTCACATTTTGTTAGCTTTATGTACTGTCATGTGCACTTACCCCTCTGGAGAAAGGAAGTGGTAACTCGCTACGCAGCAGAAAATGGATTAGAGGTCTCAGTCTAATTCATGTGTTGAAGACAGTATGTTAAAAGTCAAGGGTTTCCCTTAATGTCCTGTATTGTCGGATGAAATTCTAGTAGCATCATTCCAAGAAGTTGATTTCAGAAGTCTGGTTTGTAAGGGAACACGGCTTTTGTGCTCGCTCAGTCTGTCTGCCTGACATCAGCGGGTTCCTCCCACTGATGAGCTTAACCTTGCAGGGCAGCTTCAGTCCAATTCAAAAGATGGGTTGAACTCTGAAAGATAACTGAAAACCTGTCGATTTTCTGCAAACTGATGGCAGGGTGGGTGAGAATGGCCCCTGTGAGGTCAGGGCAGGGAGGGCTGAGCCCTGCTGGATCCGTCTGGGAGAGTCGGAGAGCCAGCCTGTGCCCGGTTCCCGGCATGTGCAGGGTGTCCTGTAGAATGGGTGGTTTGACGGGTAAAACAGGGAACCAGCCCTGCTGGAGCGGGGAGCCGAGGGGGCAGAGCGTGCACATCTGCAGGGCACTTGGGCTTCCTCTTCCTGCTGCTGCTGGCGTCGCATCTCTTGCTTGCCCTTGCTCCTTGGGAGAAAGATGTTTGCGGCAGCGTGCTAGAAAGCCGGTGTTAGATGTGTTCCGAAACACCTTGGTGCCGGAGAGGTTGAGCGCCTGTGCGAACGCAGCTGGAAAGGGGCCTGATTTTAGATTTGGCATCCATTGACAAATCTAGTGCCAGCTGCCTCTGGACCTCAGCGGCTGGGAATTTGAGCGGAGCTCGCCTGCAGTGCTCCGGCAGGAGAAACGAGGTAGGATATCCCTTTGCAGCCAGGTCTCCCAAGTAGTCGGATAAAAGAATGTATAAACCGTGCTCTTGCAGTCACGCTTTTATGAGCAATTTTTTTTCTTCATTTATTTTTTTCATCATCTTGCCAGTATTTTAATTTTGCTCTCTCTGCCCTGATTTTTTACTTAGTTTGATATGCCGTGCAGCACAGCACTTTCTTTGCCTCCTTACGTATAATATCCCATCAAAAACCCCTGACGGATGAGTGCAGCACCTGAGGCCTTTTATGGGCTCAGTGCCAGCGCACTCTAATTGAGTTCTGTGGTTTTGCAAACGTTTCCCATCTGATCACCAAATGTGATTTCCTAGAGGTTTCCATTCATACCTCTTTCACGTATCCTTTACTAGAGAGAGCATTTTGTTGACTCTTGCCATGTCGTTAAAAAATGATGAAAGAATTTGAATATTTTTATCTCTGGTTAGATCTGAGTTTGTGAACAAGTCAAAAACAATGTCTTTGACTTGTAATGGTTAACAAGTGATAGTTAACAGGTTCTTTCTAAAGGCCTTTTAATTTGGGGGTCTTGGTGTTGGTTTTTGGGTTTTTTTTTTAAATCCAGATGTTGAAGATTTTATCTGATGAGCAGTGCACCTCTGGTTTGGTTTTTGGTTTTTCAATGGCCAGTTAAAATAGACTTAACCACAAGAAAATATCTGTATAAACTTGATCATACTCCAGGATATGGCGGTGAGCACAAAGAGATATCACCACAGTGTCTGTATAGAATACGGGCATGGTAAACACATCAGAAAGAGTGTATTTTTGTAACGGCTGTGTATTATATTTCTGTTGCTTGCAACTGTCACCACAAGGACAGAATCATTTTGAATGTGACCAGGCAGCTGTCTCTGTGAAGCCTATAGATAGCAGCTTCCTTGTGTAGCACATTTTCAGCTTCTTCAAACAGATTTATCAAGCATCTTTGACTGTCTCAACACTGCCAGCTCAAATGACTTCTCAAGGAGCTTTGGTTATGCAGTCTTTTAAAAGGTGCATTGTTTTTTCTGTTTGTTTCTTTTTTTGTGTGTGCGTGCTGGCTTTTTTTAGTAACTCACTGCAGCAGCTAAAATCTAGTGCAGGGTTTCACCATGTGTTTGGAAAAAACCCCATACTCTATTTGTCCACCATGACCAGGCTTAAAATCAGCATCAAGACGTTGCCCAGCTGTGCAGAGCAGCAGAACAGCACAGGTCAGAGCGAGGGGTGAGCTCGCAGGAGAGTGATGCTCTGTGAGTGAGGAGAGGAGAACCTGCAGAGACGGGAGCTGGAAATAGCATTTGCTTGGCATAATTAGAAGCTACATCCGTAATCATTTTGGGGTCTGAGGTCAGCTTCCAGAATATTCCTCCCTGAGCCCTTCTCGGAGTCCCGCCTGACGTGGAGGAGTTAGGAGACAGCCAGACGCCCCTCAGCTGGTACCCGGTCTTTCTGCCTGCCCTGGAGGGCAGGATAAACAGCCAAAGGATCTTCCCAAAGAATTTCTCTGCTCATTACTGCTGGAGTTCACAGCATGGGAACTTTCAATAATAAAGACTTTAAAGGCTTCTTCAAAGAGCTTCCAGGCTGTATCAGAAGCTCCATCTGGAAGAAGTCTCATGAGACCGTGGAGTGTTTTGTAAATACAGGCTGGGGACAAATGAGGTTTTTCTTAAATTGAATCTTGCAAAACTTGCTTTCTAACAAGAACTTGCAACAGGCCACATTAACACAGGAGCGTTCAGCAAACTGCATCCCTAGTGTAATGTCTTTTGGAAAGGGTGCAGTTAGCTTGTCGTCCCTACGAAGTCTTTTACTAACACAGTAAATTATGGGCCTTTTGGGAATGTGCTGTACTTGGTTCTTTTCAGGTCATGTTCTTGGTCTGGGATTGCTGTGTGAAACTCTATATGATGCTTTATACTGCTTGCCTGTGGATTTGTTTTGTGTTTCAGCAGATTGAATAGCATTTCTATTTAAATCACGTTTCATTCTAGCTAAAACAATTGCTGTTCTGTAGTGTCAGGGGATTCTCGAGGTAATAGGAACACTGCATGTTTTGTGATTTACTGACCGTTTTGGCCTTTGAAAGGCACCAGTACGATTTGGTCTGTTTTTCCTGCTTTGTTTGGGTTAGTAATGCCTCATCAGTTACACCAGGCCATGACAGGTTCCAGCACTGGTGGCACTCCGTTGTGTATTTCGGTCAGGGGCCGTCATGTGCATTGTAGCGTCGTTTTCCCATCAGCAATGCTAATGCTCCAGGAACACCGGCATTTCTGAGTTTTAAGAACTTGATGTCTTTCTTTCCTGGTTTTCCCCTTTTCAGATGCATCAACTTTTCTAAAAATGTGTTTACTTCACGGAGTTGTTTATGACCGTGACTTCACTGCCTGCATCAGACTAAACCTGCCTGTCTAGAGCTGTTGTTTGCCCATGGATTCCACTTAGCGCTTCTGGCAGTGGATGAGAACAGGGAATATGGAGCGAGAAAAAAAGTATGGAAGCTCCTCAATTCTTGTATAGATTAAAAATATCTCCCACTATCATTTTCACATTTTTCCCTTCAGTTTTGCTCTTATCTAGAAATCTCAGAGTATTTTCCGAACACTGAATTAAGCCTTCTACAGCCTTCCTCCTTCTCCTCCTCCCCCCAGGAAATGACATTATCATCCCTTGTTTGTAGGTGAGGAATCGAAGGTCTGAGTGGTGAAGTGACTCGTCCAAGGTCAGCTGCTGAATTAGTGGCACAGCTATGAATAGACATAGGTGTTCTAGCTCTCAGCTCTCTGCTAAACAAGATCGTGCACTCCCAGTTTTAATTTGTCATAACTTAATGACTAATAACATTTGAGCATCTAGAATGTGGCAGCAGAATTTATTTTCAGCAGCCAACAGGTAATCCTTAGTTACGCCAGCAGCAGGACGCAACGCCCCTCCCGTGTCCCCATGGATCCTGTTTGCTACTTCTTGTTTTGCGTTAAAGATGTGAGGATGGGTGAGGAGCACCAGCGTAGCAAAGTCTGATCGTTGGGGTGTGGGTCTTCGCTGTTCTGTGGGCTGCTGTAGGTGCTCACCTGAGTCTTCGCTTTTGTGATAAAAACAAAGATCCTAGACCTGGTTCTTCATTTGTCTTGGTGTAACAGTAATGAAGTGTCCTGATAGCAGTTTGACTTCACCGTCTAATCTCTTTTAGAAGAAGTAAAAAAACCTCCAGTGCAGTCTGCTATTCCTTGAAGGGGAGAAGTAATTCAACTAAAGTAAGAGAAGTAAATTTTGAGTTGTGCTAATCAGGAAGAGGAAGTCATCTGTCTGCATCTGGTCACTTCCCTGCTTACATGGCGTAGTCCTGTAATGGCTACATAAGAAGCTTTGTGATGAACAAATGTCAAGGGCAATTAATTCTTTGGCAGGCAGCTGTTATTATTAGGACAAAGAGTGGCCAGACATAGAAGGAAAGCCTTCAGCTGATTTGTTTTCTCTACTTTTTCCATCGAAATCGCTAAGTCACTCAAACCCCAATGGTGAACTTTCATGCAATAAGAATTTTAAATTTACCATCTCTTTTTTTAGTAGGAGGCCTTATATTAGATTCAGAGCACAGAGGAATAGCTCAGAGAAAATGCTTGGAAATTCTTCACCACTTTAATGCTATCAGGAAGGAACAGAGTTGTGTGTTAAGCTGGTAACATAATAATACGTGGGCTGAGCTAAGCCCACTTCAGACTGTTTTTCTCAAACTCAATTGATGGAAACGACCCACTTTTAGGCTTGATTTATTACCTTAGTGGAGTTATTCCAGGATTGCTGCAATGCAACTGTGGGTGTTCTAAACACACCCACGCTGCCAGAGAATCAGGAAGGATGTACTTAAAATCCTCTAATTTATCTAATAACATCTTTAGCAGCTTTTTGTGTAGGTTTAGTATTGTAATGGAAATGCACTCTTTGGCTAGATAAAGAGCTGCTGTAGGAAACTGCTAGCATTGGCTGTAGGGACGTGTAAATAGCATTTGGAGCTGATTGGGGAAATACTCTGACCAGCTACGCACTCTGTAAATGCACCTTGCAATTTTGTAATCTGTCACTACAGTTAAAATAATATCTAAAACTTCAGATATGAATGGTCATGACTCTGGGTCTTCGTAGACGTGGCCTTCCCACCTTCCCAGCCCAGGCGGAGCCGAGGTTCCTTGTGTCAGCAGTATTTTTTCTCCGCTCTTCAGGTCCTGAGTCTCTATTTTGGCACCCGTTGTTCCCTCGGTTCTTAACCAGGTTCCCTCTTTGCCCATCAGTGGACATTCCGAAGGGGCTGCTTGTAAGTGACACAAACCAGCTTTGGTTTCCCAATCAAGTTTCAGCACTGATTTGGTGAGGGTAAACCTTGGGCTGAGAAACAAGCTCCGATTCCTGCAGGTGCTAGCACAGCCTGTTAGGGTCGTGCCCGAAGCGAGCTCTGGCTGGCGTTTGCCAGGGCTTTCAGCGTGAATTCTTCTGCTGTGCGTTATTTAGGCTGAACCTTAATCTTTCTCTGCCTTTTTTCAGAACACTGTTCTCGCCCTGTTGCGAGCTGCTGATGTAATTATTGTGCCCCGGACATCGCAATCTCTCGCTTTGGTTGTAACATGGAAATTGCATGTAACGCGAACAGTAACCACTATCGCCGCTCTGGAGTATTGGAGCTAATAATAGAAATGAAAAACCGGTTCTTTGTGAGCTAAATAAAGGTGGACAAGACTAGACAGAAAATCAGCTTCTACACGCACCAGAAGTAAAGGAGGTCCCGGTGTGTTTTCCTCTCGCTGATTACTCTCACCGCCGGGCACTGCTGTATGTAAATAGGATCAGAGTTCCTGCGTGGTGTGGGGAAGAGCCGGTCCTAAGACAGCTGATTTCCTCCAGCAGTCGTGCTTCATTAGCGCACCCGTCGCTGAGGCTTGGGGATGCTGCGTGAGCAGAATACTCGGCTGCTAATTCTAGGAAATACTCTTACTGATGGTGCAGTAACGGTCTTCGAGTGGCTTTCTGCGTAACCTCAAGGGTCAGATCTTGTTTCGTGACAATTTATCACTTGGACGAGGCTATTTATTGCTAATCTTCTATTTAAATAATTTACAGATACGTTGACTAGTAAATAATGAGGGTCAGAGGACTTATTTCATATGCATTTTCTAAGTCTGTTACATAATCTTACTGTTTGTAGCAGCATTTGGTGTCAAGAATCTGGAAAACTTTATGGTAAAATGACTTTTCAAAAAAACCTGAGTGTAGCGAATCTGGGTTTTTTTCTGGAATTCAGATTTCGCTGCTGAAGCAGCGGCATGTGGGCCAGTAGAGGATGGCAGTTGGCTTTCCTGGGCAGTGAACCAAATGTGAACACAAGTGACGGTTGCCATGTGCTTCTCGGGCTCCAGAACGAAGTCTGACAAGTCCGGTTCTGTGTGTAGAAGTTTTTCTGCTCTGGATCTGGTTGGACTGATGCTTCTAGGCTAACGCCCCCTCTCCAGCCGTGCTAAAAGCATGCCAAGAGACTTAACTGGGCCTAAGCAGAGGAAATGGGTTAAGGAAGTCTATGTGCTCATTGCCTGTTCCCTGGCCTAGCTGGCGCAGAGTTCTGTTGCTGATGGATGGCATCTGAGACTGAAATGAGCTCGTATGTCTCCACGCGGTCCTGCAGTGGTAGACACGTCTCTCGGCAGGACGTTGTTACCCCTGGTGGTTACTGTGGAAGCTGGAAGTTTCAGGCTGTGTCAGCAAGAGACACCTGGAGAAGTTAAGACAGACCAATGGGAAATCCATATGCATAAATGAGGAGGTATTAAACTCCTCTTGAATGAGAGAATGTACATTAAAGTGGCCTTGGTTTGCTATAGATTAATTAACCTTGGGAGATATCAGGCTTAATTAAGCTACAGTGAGTTAAAGCCAGTTCAGTCTTGACAGAGATCATTCACGAGGGAGGTTTTTAACCTTATGCACATCAACTTCATACCTCCTATGGGTTTGCCTTAACTTTTCTGTGTCCCTTGGTGAGGTTTTGGACACTTTGAAAACTGAGGGCTTCTCTTGTACTTTGGAATCCTGACCCCAATTCTTAGGAGAAACTGGACAGAATGGGCTTAAGATAAAAGATGCATGTGTAGAAAATGTGCACTGAGGAAGGGTTGAATGACAGACTCTGCAGAGGGGTTCAAGTCTAGATTTGGAAAGCATTTAAATAGAGTTTATGGAATGGAACATTAAAACTTGAGAAACGGGCAACTTGAGAGAAACAGGATTACTAAAATCCGTATGGTAAGTTTGAGCTCTTGCTGCAGGGTTGTGGTGCCGTCTAGCAAAGTAGAACCAGAAGTTTTACAAGTGTTGGTTCAAATTCCTGTTTGCTTGTAGAAAAGTATTGTTATGTATTTCCCTGACTGCAAGTTACCTTGCAAATTTGGATGAAAACATCTTTTTGTGTGTTTGTTTTTTTTTCTTTTCCAGTAATTGCCCTTCATTTTTGGCTGCTGCTTTAGCTAGAGCAACTTCAGATGAAGTCCTTCAGAGTGATCTTTCGGCACATTACTTACCAAAGCATGTGGACAACGCAGATGGGATCATACGTAAGTACATCTGTGTGTGATAATGTACAATTTTACATGGTGTTGGTCTTTCATTTACACTGTATACTGGAACACTTTGCAGATAACGCATAGATTTTTTTAAAGTCAGCATTTACTTCAGTCTGACCACTTGAAAGGTACTAGATTTTCCTCAGATTAATCCTTTCTACCAGCTGGCTAAATGAGGTTGGACTAGATTTCTTGTAAAGGAATATCCCGTATTGATGCGAAAATATTGATGGAGAATTCACCACCACTCCTGACAGAGCTAGTAGCTGATTTCTTAGTCAGAACTTTCTCATCTTTGAATCTTGTCTAGTTTCAACTTTTACTATTGAATTCTTTCTCTATTTTTAAATGCCTTTCTCTGGTTGTGCTTGAGTCTTTTATCAACTTTTTCTCCTTAAGACCAGGTGAAATCACTCCTTTCTTTCAAGTGCACCTTCATAAGACTGTATCTGGTGGCCCTGAATTTCCTTATATGCACTTTAGACTATGTGGTCCTGTTGCTTGCTGGAACGTGCCAGTTGTCCTCCTTCATTGTTACAGCAAAGTCAAATATATGTAGGAAGAGATAATTTAATTCTGAATTATTTCAGTTAGTATAGTTTTTACTATGGCTTTTATTATTATTGTTGTTGTTATTATTATTATTTTGGTTTAGCCAAGGATAGTATAAAGATATTTCATGCTTAAAAGGAAAATTTCCTTTTCTTCATTTATCTGTGTTGGCTAACAAGATTTTTGCAGCATCCAGCTCAAACCCATGCATCCCAAGTACTTTCAGGATTCTGCTGGCCTAAATAGCCTTGAAAGAGTTTCAGGGGTGCTCATTACAATTCAGAACAATGTTTCTCACATGTATTGAGAGGAATTCTGTCATTTGATCTTGAAAATACAGTCAACAAACCACCTTATCCATTCCCTCCTTTCTCTTGATAAAAAAGTAAGTAAATTATTTAGGGGATAAGTAGGAGATACAAATCTGGCGCTTCAAAAAGGAAAAGTCTGGTATATTTCTCAGAGGCCTTTGGAAACCTGAGAAAAAGGAAAACATGCTATGGGTTCCCTTTTTGTAGGTATTGCTGCCTCCTCCTGCTGAGCAGGTAAATGGAATAGATTTGTCATTGTTCTGGCTGAGCAGCCTTCATTAATTTCAAATTGAGATCTCTGAGACTTGCATAAATATTTGACAGTCTCCAAGGAAATGTTGACTAAGCCTCCACACAGAATATCTAAAGAGTTCAACAAAAGAAGAAAAAGAAAGAAGAAACACAAAACCTTCACACCTACAGAAATTGCCATTTAAATATATCTAAATCTGTAATACACAGATGCAAACATAGATTGATATGTCTATGGGCTATAGCAGGCACTAAAAATATGACTCCAGCTGCAGTATGTTGAGGTGAATTGTCAAAGTGAAGGTACTTGAAAATAAAATATACCTTCACAGATGCAATGAAAGTGTTAAAATATGAAGATAAAGAGGGAGAGGAAGAGAGAGAGAACATCTTCTGGACCATACTAAAGCAATGCTTCGTATGAATGAATACTGCAATTTCAAATATTATACCATAAGTGATAATTTTTTAAATGGAGCATTAGCACAAGTGATACCAGGTTTGGCTAAGGGAACTATAAAAAAAACTTAGGGGGGTTCACGCAGGAGTGAAGGAAATTTCATTGCAAAAGGTCAGTAACTCCGTTCTAGCTAACTTTCTTAGTAGTAGGTGTCCTTTTTTAGAAACCCGGGCTAGTTGCTTGGAAGAGAGCTGTAAGCGATGAGTGCCCTACCTGGTACCATACAGGGAGACTTCAATGTCTTGAAAGAAGACTAAGGGAACTGAAGCAGATAATGAAAATGGGATTTCTGCATCTTGAAGTTTTGTGCTGGATTCACTGTTTATCCTAATGATGTTTGGCCTGCTGCAGAATGTGAAACCAAGCTGAATTTAGCTGTCTGGTTTTGATACTCTGTCAGCTTTTCTTATGAGTCCAGAAAGATTTTTACTCTGTATAATACAAGGAGACATTTACCTGATTTGCCTCAAGTTTGAATTTGCTAGATGAAAAAAATTATTCCAGATTTCCTTAGTGACACATTCCAGTCTGAGGAGTGCAACGTGACATATCACGTTGCATGCTTAGGACTGGTGAAAGCAGTTATTGGTGTGCTGGTGGAAAGGAAATTAGAAGCTTCACAAAAAAAAAAAGAGAATGCTAATCTTAAAAGAAGAAAAACTGTTTTGAGCCCACAAATGTAGCAATGCAAGAATACAGGCCTGATATATTCAGGGTGAGCATCTGTCTTTGGATATCAAGAATAGAATCTGAGAGTCACAGGCCGTCCCTGATTCTTCTCTTCTGGTTAAACTGGAGAGGAGTGAGAGAGCTTCCGTGAAAACTGAAAGACTTTTGATTTCCTTTTTGAAAGGTCAGGTTAAGAACGTTTAGTTATCTTTTTCATGGAGGAAGATATTCACGAGGGGCTTCAGAATTGTTAAAAAACCACCAAAGGAGGCTGGATAATAGGACCATGTTACGTGGCGGAGATATCTAAAATATCCAGCAGACTTCACAAAGCAAATTGCAAAGTCCCACTAACCGGTCTTTCCAGGTACTAGGAGAGATTACTCTAACCAAGACACAGAGAAGGCATTGACTAGTCAGAAATTGGGGTTCTTAGATTAAGGAAAACCTTGGTCACTGGCTTGATGACACATCTGCTAACCTGGGTACTGATCTCTGTTGTCACACTGTCCATGTTTTCAAGAAAGGTGTTAAAATTCATGTACTAAAAAGCAGCACCTGATTACTGGTATTCTTTCTACCCTGGTTTTGCCCTAAAAGAAGTCAGTCATCTTTGGGAACAATAATGCCTGAGCTGGATTTCCCACTAGCTGTGGTACAACTAAGCTCTCCTTCCAACGCTGGGGATTTTGGAGCAGCAGGAGGGAAATGAAATTCTCCGTGACACAACCACAATGACAGCTGAGTCAGCTCTGGCTCAGCGCTGCAGCATTAACAATTGATGAGTAATTTACAGCTGTGAGGGGGTGGTTTCACTGTTGCGGGCCTTTCGCCTGTTTTAACCTCAAGAGCAATTATTGATGATGCTGACACTACGCATACTCCCTGCTGGGGGAGGGTGGTTGGTGTCGCAGCACAGGCAATGGGTTTGCTCCCTTCCTCCTTCAGAGTGATGCCCTGAAGTGTAGCAGCCACGTGACGTTGCAAAGTACACCGTTTCCCGTCATATGTGCTCATCAGAAAAAAAAAATAATGGAAGAGCAAGTCTGTAGGGTTCACTTCTGGAAAACATAATTTGGACATGTCGGGCTGTACGTGTTCCCTCTTTAAATATATTACCCAGCAAAGAGATTTCTGGTGGCACCAGTGAGAGCAGCGTAGGTGTTGTGGGGGAATCGGTACCCATTGCTCTGGCAGTGGTGGGATGACCCAATCATTTGATTTCCCCCACCTGTTTGTAAAGCTGCGTGATCAAGAAGCTAGAGCTGCTTCTTCTGATTGTTTCCAGCTTGTTTCCAGCTTAATGGCTGCTCTTTCAGATCAAGCTTGAACCTACTCGTAATCAGCAGGGCTAGCAATCACAGAGTCCTAGAATGGTGAGAGTTGGAAGGGACCTTAAAAACCATCTTGTTCCCACCCGCTGCCCTGGGCAGGGACACCTCCCACCAGACCAGGCTGCTCCAAGCCCCATCCAGCCTGGCCTTGAACTTCCAGGGATGGGGCAGCCACAGCTTCTCTGGGCAACCTGGGCCAGGGGCTCACCACCCTCATTGTGAAAGATTTCTTCCGTATATCTAGTCTAAATCTCCCCTCTTTCAGTTTAAAACCGTTACCCCTCACCCTATCGCTCCACTCCCTGATAAAGAGTCCCTCCCAGTGTTTTCCGTAGGCCCTCTTTAGGGACTGGAAGGGGCTCTAAGGTCTCCCCGGAGCCTTCTCTTCTCCAGGCTGAACACCCCCAGCTCTCCCAGCCTGTCCTCACAGCAGAGGGGCTCCAGCCCTCCGATCATCTCCGTGGCCTCCTCTGGCCCCGCTCCAACAGGTCCAAATATATCTTGCTCCTAAGGATCTTGGCCCCCTGAACAGTATAGCCCACATCTTGCACAGACCTACTACAGAAATTATTAAATGCAGCTTTTAGGCTCTTCACAGAATTTCTGTGGACTGCGAGATGCTGTAAGCCTCCCATCTGCTCCCTGTATTTGGGCCGTTCCTCCTCCAGGAATGATTGACACTCGTGGATTGCTGCTGTTTAGCTTTGAAGATCTCTGGCTTTGGTGAATGATCATGAAAAAGGAGATCTTGATGTGTTCAGCTCTGATTCTTACATCCCATTTTCTCCCCTGAACTTCAGAAAGATTGTCAAGCGCCCGAGTTTTCACATTTTAAAATTACTATTTTTCAGGAGTGACAGTTCAGCATTTTCTTAAATTTAAGAGCTTTATGGTTTTCTCATTTGCTCATGCAGATTTCTTTGACACGCAGTCTGGTCAGGAATCTGGAAATAATGTCATGAAACTAAGAAGATACCTGAATGTGTACAGTACTAAATGTGTACTCCACCAAAACATCCTAAAGTCACGTTATTAATTTCTGTAGGTTATTTGGCACTGTATTGCCTCAGCTCTGCAGTGAGGTGGCGTGTGGAATAGATCGTTTGGTCTAAAACCAACATGTTATTGCAATGGATTGTGGTTTTTATATGTGATGCTTTACGCCATGATGCAGTCCCTATCAGAGCCTCTGTGGCACAGCTGGACCACCCTGTGCAGAGCCACACAGGGGATCAAACGCTGAGGGAAACGTACTTGCTTTTCATTTTTCCTGACGCTGCAAATGAGTTCCCCAAAGGCACTGGGGGAATGTTTAAGTTAAAAAGACAAACAAACAATGAGCTGCTTACTGATGAGTGTTGATTATGGTGAGTTTGGCTTCCTCTTTTTATGCATCAGAGCCCGGAATCTCCCTGCTGACATCCATTTCAACTGCTTGGCTAAAATGGTTTTGTTTCATCTTCGTAATGTATGCAAGAAAAAAATTTCTCACTTCATAACACTCTTAGCCTTTCATTTGTGGTTTTTGCCTTCCCCAGAGATTGAGACAGTGAAGCTGGCCCGCTTAGTTTTTAGCAAACTGCATGAGATCTGCAGCAACTGGGTGAAAGACTTCCCACTCCAGCCGAAGCCCCACCGCTACTATGAGACATCCATCCATGCCATCAAGAATATGCGCAGGAAGATGGAAGACAAGCACGTCTGCATCCCAGACTTCAACATGCTCTTCAACCTTGAGGTAAAAAGAGATCATGTGGGAGACAAATGTGTATGCTAAATGCAGTTTCCTTTTTTGGGGCAACTGTGCAGTCTTCTACTGTGAAAATGAAAGCCGTACCTGTGAGGGACTTGAGGAGGATGGACAGTCAAGACACAAACCTGGCCTTAAGTTGGTTCAGTTGATGTGCTGTAACCATAGCAGCAGTCTGACGTGCAGTTTCTGCATAGGGTGTGTAGAATGAAAGAGCAATTTTCGCAGAGGCGTGGTGAAATGTCGTCTAACGAAACCAAGTTTGTAGCTGGCCCTTCCTGGTGTAGCCACTCGTGCGGTGGCTGAAGCACTGACCTGCCATCATGCAGAAAACAGCCCTACTTCTGTGAGTGGCAACTGGTGCATTGTAGTACCATGCCATAAACCAAGGCAGGAGCTTCTCTGTGGCTGAAGCAGCCCAGGTGTAGAAGAGGATTGCCAGTGGAAATGGGGAAGTGGTTCAGCAACAGTTCATCACTGGTGCCAGTTGTCTGCAAGGGTAGCTCTGTACTGCTTTTCAGCCCTTTCTCTTGGGAGGAAGAAGCCCAAAGCAAGAATAAGGAAAGAAAGCAAAAAAAAAATAAAAAAAAATACACAAAACTTATAGGAGAACGGGGTGCAGTTCACACAAGAATCTAGCAACATGAGTAGTTTGGTGGAACTGGGGCCAGACTTCCCTCCATTAATGTCTTTATGTGGCCATCGGTCAAACACTCGTGCTTGCTCTTCCTTCTGGTATAAAAGTGGACACTGAAGAATGGCAAATAGAAGAAAGTGGCAAGAATTTTACCTTTAGGATCAGATTGCTGCATAATTGATTCTTTATTATATCTTGTCACTTTAATAACCATCTTCTGCCCCATCCACATTCTTGCCTTTAAATGATATTAATGCAGAGGCAGATGTTTCCTTTGCCTGTCAGTTGTCAGCTTTCGTATTCCAATTTGTGTTGGAGCCCATTACTTAAAAATTACAATGTACAAATATTCTAGTCATTGAGATGGCTGTCAAGGTTGAATTGGCACTGACAGTGGGTTGGTGTGTTCTGTGTATGAATAGGCACAGGAGTTGATGTCTCTTGGTACAGCATTGTTTCTCCGTTTGAACAGATAGGGGGAAGCTGAGAGAACTGAGTTGATGAGTGATTTTCCTGGATTTGATTTGTGAATGTAATCACAATTATCTGATGAGAGAGTACGTAACTTTTTTTTTTTCTTAAAAACAGGCATCTAAGGGTGTATGGATTAGATTTTAAAAAAAAAAAAAAAAAGAATGACAGCAGAGGCTGGCTGGCTCCACATTTTAACTGTACTGGCATTTTATCCCTGGTGGATTCCAGTCTTGATGTAGACTTCATGCAAACTGTATTGGATGTTCTTCTCCCATTGTGGTTTTTGCAGTCACAAAAACTCCTGCACAATTTGATGGGAATGGCACTTTCTATTTGAGTTGAGTGACTGAATTGTAACAAATGGAACGCAAGCAGCACCGAGAGCGCTACGCGGGTGATTCTTGCAGGGCATCTCTTGCGGTTTGCAGGTAGAATTCATCAGCAATAAGGTGGAAATTTCCCACTGATGCAGATGAAGACGGTCTGATCAGTTTGGTTTTCCAGTGCAGACTGTGCCTCTGAGTGCAATTTAATGAGGGCACCGCAAAGACCAAGTTCAAAAGTTTTACGACAATCCAATTAGCTGTTTGCATTGCTTTCTCCTGAGTTGTTTTCTCCATGTGCTTCCATTGACAGGACCAAGAAGAGCAAGCTTATTTTGCAGTGTTTGATGGTCATGGGGGAGTGGATGCTGCCATCTATGCCTCCATCCATCTCCATGTCAACATGGTCCATCAGGAGATGTTTCAGCATGACCCGGCAGAGGCACTGTGCCGGGCTTTCCGGGTGACCGATGAGCGCTTTGTCCAGAAGGCAGCCAGAGAGGTGATTGAGTTACCTGGGCTTGACTCTGAAAGTATTAACCTATAAATTCTGTCGTTGTTAGCAGGGGTGCTCCAAGCGCTGTGCTGAGCACAGGCCGGGGGTCAGCCCATGGAGCCAGTGCCCACTGGTGGGCTTCTTCGTGTTCCATAAAGATGTCAGCCCTCACTTCTCACAACATCCAGTTCACTTAGGAGGGTGTTGCTGCTATTCTTACGTCCGCATGCTAACTAGGTTTAGTCCTTGGGGTGTGTTTTTTTCCTCGTCTCTACAACAGACATTTTTCTCAGCTCCAGAAAGTCAGAATAAAGGGATAGCCCTCCTAAACTCATGTAAGGGCTGAGTTAAGTGGAGGAAACTCAAGATGCTTACAAATTAACCTCCCTCCAAGGTCGTTAGCATGCATGTGTTTCTGTCAACAGATAGGAAACAGGCACAGGGAGTCAACTAAACCAGTAGCACAGCAGATAACTAGCAGAGCCCAGCTTCTGAAATGCAATTCCAAGGCAGAGGAAAGTCACAGGGCAAAACTGATCTCTTGCCTTCAGCCAGGTTGGCTCTGAGGGGCTGTTACTGAGCAGTCGTAGCAGTAAGGAGAGCACGGCGTGTTCTTCCCAGAACAGGCTGCGTATTGGAATATCAACATGGTCCATCCTCAAGTTAAGCAGGAAAACTCTTTCAAATGGTTCTTATTGGCTTATTTAAAATGGGGGGCATTTTTTTTTCACCCTATCCAGAGTCTGCGTTGTGGAACCACTGGGGTGGTGACGTTCATCCGAGGAAATATGCTGCATGTGGCTTGGCTTGGGGACTCCCAGGTTATGCTCGTGAGGAGAGGCCAAGCTGTGGAACTGATGAAACCCCACAAACCAGATCGAGAGGTGAGAATGGCCCGTTTTAAATACAGCCGGGCAGCGTTTACCACTGACGCTGACAGGTATCACCCGCGCGTGGGATGGTGGGACACCGAGTGTGGCCTTGCCAATGTCTCTCGGAGCGGCGGTGTCTGTTCCAGTTATCCCAGTTTGTTTGAAGTTGGTACAGATTCATGTGCAAATCCTTTGTTCTCGCCTGGCGGGGCCTGCAGCCTCCAGCACGCTGTGTCTGTGGGACACCGAGTAGTTGCTAAGGTGTTCAGGGTGTGCGGCAGTGCTCAGCGCTCTGTCCCAACACCGCCTGTGTTGCCTTGCTGTTTAGGACGAGAAGAAGCGCATTGAGGCACTCGGTGGCTGCGTGGTCTGGTTTGGAGCCTGGCGGGTGAATGGGAGCCTGTCAGTCTCCAGAGCTATTGGTAAGAACGTGCTTTAATTCCTTTTTCAGACTTGCTTTTCTTTTTAATTAAAACTTTAATTTTCTAGCCATCAAAATTTGAAATATGGCTGAAGATAGAACTGTGAGCGATGACCTCTATTTTTCCCTCTACAGTTTGAGGGCATAATTTCCAGATAATTTCTTTAACTTGTGCTGAGAGTTATGCTGTGTTAATAAAAGGGCTTCCGGATGCTGTGGCTGCAAACCCACGGTCCTGTGTATGTGTGTGTTGTTTTTCCACAGGGGACGCTGAGCACAAGCCATATATCTGTGGGGATGCAGACTCCGCCTCCACTGTACTCGATGGCTCTGAAGACTACCTCATTTTAGCCTGCGATGGCTTCTATGACACAGTCAATCCCGATGAGGCAGTCAAAGTGGTGGCTGACCATCTAAAGGAGAACAACGGCGACAGCAGCATGGTAGCACATAAATTAGTGGCATCTGCTCGGGATGCCGGTTCCAGCGACAACATTACTGTCATCGTGGTATTTCTCAGGGACATGAATGCAGCAGTCCCCGTTAGCGAGGAGTCGGACTGGACAGAGAACTCTTTCCAAGGTGGGCAGGAAGACAGCGGGGAAGATAAGGAAAACCATGGAGACTGCAAGCGACCGTGGCCCCAGCACCAGTGCTCAGCACCTGCAGACCTCGGCTACGAGGGACGAGTGGATTCCTTCACTGACAGAACTAGCTTAAGCATAGGGTCCAGCATTAACCCGTTGGATGATCAAGGCTATTTAGACCTGACAAAACCAGAAACTAGTACACCTCAGAGTGCCAAATGTCTGCCGCCAATTCAAGCGTTTAGTCCTGGCATACCAAAGAGTGCGAATCTGATCAATGGCTTAACAGCGAAGAACGAATCGCCAGAGCGCGCCACGTGGTCCCTCTGCAGACAGGGCGATCCCAGGGAGGACGACGCTCCTCTTAGTTTGGGTGCTGCAGGGCAGAGCATCTACAGGGTGAAGGGTTTATCCCCCATCTTCTTTGGGCTGGAAGATGAACTGTTCAAATCCCTGAGAAAACGAGCGGCGTTCTTTCACTTCCGGCTCTGTAACGGCAAGAGGCGACGAGGAGCCAGGCTCACACCAAAGTTTCGCAGCCCGCTCTTGGCTCGCGAGCCTTCCCATATAGAAGGATCAAGTCTGTCCTTGCCCGCCCAGGGCCGCAGTAGCACGAGGCTGTCGGTAAGACGCTCCCCGTGGTGGAGGCTGGCTAGTCGTAGCGCTTACAGCCAGAGCGTGGTTTTGATGCGAAGACAAAGTAATTGTATACCAGATTCATACCTTCATCAATGCCGTAAAATGTAACCGTCTCCCTCGTGTTCCCCCGCCAGACTCCCGAAATAGACATTCCCTAAATAAAACTGGCCTCGTCAGAAAGCAAAAAAAGGTGGGCATTTCAGAACTGTACTCCAGTCCCCTGCGAAGCTCAAACCACGTGTAAATAGACCTAGGAATTAACAAATGTAGTTGTTTCAATCTCAGTAAAGTTCGCTGCTGGTGCCACCCCGAGCAATGCCACAGCCACCCGGCCACCGCACACACGAGTATCTAGCCACATTCACTAGTGAGAGCCAAACCGCTGGTTCGCGTGACCAGACACGCGGTTAGGGAACAGTCTTGGCCAACACAGAAAGCTGAACCTGCCCGAGGCGCATCTGTGGAGCAATATGTACAGAAAGATTCTGGGTTAGAACTGCCAAATTTTTTTTAGAGTGGGGGGGAAGTTTCCGTAGAAGTCAAGGTGTATGGGGTTGTTTTTGGTTGGGGTTTTTTTTTTGTGTGTGTGTGTGTGTGTTCTGCTTTCTGTTTATTTCAGGCGAGCATTAAGATGAATTAGAAAATTACATCCACTTCTGCAGGTAGACGACTAAAAGCCATACAGGGTTTTACCAGGTAACTTAGGAATGGACAAACTAAGCTCCTGCTGCTCTGGTCTCAGACTCCGATTGAGGTACAGACTCGTAATTTCCCTATTTTGTTCATGTAACATAAAATGTGGAATATGAAGAAAACTGGGTTTTGTAGTTTTTAAAAAAATTATTTCCTATGGCTAGAGGTGCAGTGTAGGGAATTTCGTATCTTTCTGGTGCTTTTAGTGGCATTTTTCTCGTTTGTCAGTTTAGGAAATTGTTCTCAATTAGTTTTAATCGATCATGATTGTGCTTAATGCTTTGAGCCAACCTCTTCCCACCGTAACTTCATCTCAGGTCTTAAAAGAAACCAGTCTGTGGAGACGTTCAGTACAATAGGACTGTCACTCACCCAGTCAAACCAGAGAACTGCTTGCGAGAGAGAGATAATGAGCGATTTGATGAGCTGTTTGGTTTCGGTAATGATTTCTAGATGGCAAAGGCATAATTCAATATAAAGTTGCAGCATGAAGGATGGCAGGATGCTGTGTCTACAAAGAACAGTATTGCTGCAATTTGGTGTTTTCCAGCGTGTGTAGGAGTGGATGCCGGGCTGCCGGAGCAATCCAAAGCGAACGGAAGTGCCGTGGATGCGGATGAGCGGGGGCTGCGCGTGGGGTTTAGCGGAGAGGGCAAAATTCATTGACAAGCCCGAGCTCTGCTTCGGTTAAACCTGGCTTCAGAAAGGGAAGTGAGGAATGTCACTGGCCCTTGTTTTCATAAGCAGAGCGTTATTTATCAAACTGGAAAACCAACAGCACTCACCAGCTCTTCCCTACTCCCAAGGTGATGCCAAAGCCTTAGGGGAGCAGTTAATTGGGACGTAAGTAAGCAGACGATTCCCGTCAGCTCCACTAAATACACATTCTGTTACTATTATTTGTCACAATAAGACATTGTTAAGAGTATGAATAAAGTAAGTCTTCATAGGCATTTATTGTGCAATTCCTATTATTTTAGCAGGAACGATTTAATGACAGTATTAGTATTTAGCTAGAATTTGCGAAGTATTTTAATATTAAGTAGCCAGGAGATTATTCAACACCGTGAGATGGCGAGGTTTGAATTCTGCCAATTTCCGCTTCTTCTGTCTTTGATGCACTATTTTAAAAGCAATCCGATGAACAGCGAAAGGCTTTGTCAGTAACCAGGAGTTGGAGTGTGGCTTTAGATTCCTTTGATCTTTTTCAGAGTTTTTTTTAATCTTATGGGATCACTGGCTGTTATCTGTCATCTTGCGAAGCCTTAGCTGTTGTCAACCTTCTCTTTAGCTGCAGCATATGTTCCAAGTCAGATTTACTGAGGAAATTTGAGAAACCACGAAATGGTAAAATATGCAACTCCGGGGCATCTCTGCGGTGCCTTTGTTTTAAATTATTCACCGTAATAACGATGCGTCAAAAGTCCACCTTATATTATAGCCGACTGCCATGCTTCAGAGAGAAAGATGGTGCAAGTGCAATTCTTTGTGTGAGTTAATTAGAATTAAAAACTATTACGGATGATAAACTTCTTCCCAGTCTGCAGGAGCAGTAGAAGAGCACTGGACTGCATGTGTGCTGTTTTGGGAAGGATCGAGCTTTTTAGGTGTGGATTCATAAATGATAATTCTGCCACTCATACCATTTATCTTGCTAGGAGAAAAAAACCTCTACCATCGTAGTTCCAGTGTGGTCAGGTAAAACCATTGTATAGATAGCAAGTGTTCATTTCTTCACTAAATGCATATTTATAGAGTAGATAGGAACCATTTGTAAGGTAAGTCCTTTAAAGTTCTATACTATTAAAAGTAGTGGTTATTGGTCTGATATATGCTGCTCTTGATTCTACACACTAGACAAAAAAGCAGTGCTTTGTGAAACGCAGTGTTTTCTCTTAACGCCACTGGTGATAGGAAGTAGTTCTCTTCAGTTCAAACTCCTGTGCCCTTATTTGCTGCTTGCTAACGTAAGCAATAATCCCTCTCTAATGGTATCTAAGTGTTCTGTATCTCGTACTTTGATTGTCTATCTGGTGACAATGTAAAAATATTAGGCTAATATAAAAGTATCTAATTGTATTTATTAACTGTTGATACTGAGATTCAGTCTGTGACCTGTGTTTTGTATTTTTATTGTGTATCTTAGTGGTGGTGAAATTTGTATAACAAATCTTTCCAATAAAGAGCTGAAGTATCCCTTTTCCGCGTTAACACAACCCGCATCAGTTTCAGTTTACGTGTTAACCGTGTTTGCAGAACTAGGAGGTAGGTAGTGAAAACATTTTTTTTTTTTTTTAAATTGTCTCGGTTTTGAGAAACGGGCTCCAGGCGGTTTGTCTGAAGCTGCTAAAAACGTGCTCGTAAGCTCTTCACTGTGAGTACCGGCGGGGTTGGCTCTGTCCCCGCTCTGGTCGTTTCCTGCGTACGCTTGTTAACGGCGCAGCTCTGAGGAGCATCTGCGTGGCGGAGAGCAGGATAGCACCAGACCAGGGAGCTCTTAACCCATTTCGATTTGCACTACAGGTGGGTGGAAACGCATGTATATAATAACTTTTCTTTACCTAGAAGTGCCATCAATTGTCCTTGCAAGTGAAAACCATTGGGTGTTTGAGTTCAGATTGCATTGTAACGCTGAAGGACAATGTCAAAGCAGACTTGAACTTACGCCACGTTTCTAGTGGTGCATCGTCATAGAAACTCCGCTCTGTTTTTGGAACACTGTGTGTCGGTGAGAACCGCGTTGTCCTATGGGCAGATAAGATGAGGCATAACGAGTTCTGTGTTTATAGACATGGCTGCTGTAGTTCAGGTCCACTATCTCCTCACTAAATCCTCCCCACCCTGGCAACGTTCTGTGGGGAAAAAAATGAGAAAGATTGTCTAAATTAGGGGCTGTTTTAGCACAATTTATCCACCTGGCACTAGTCACATAAACAAAGCCATCAAAGGGGATACTGCAGCTTTGTTCATGCCTGTAATTTAGGGCAATCTTTCTTTAATTCATAGCCTCTTCGCAACAGGAACAAAACTTTCTACCCTTCTATCATGTGCAATAAGTAATAACGAAGTATTAACGCAACCTCTGACTTCAATGTTCATATCCTTTTCCAGCCCTCGCTGACCAGGCGATCGCACTAGACTTGCCAGCATTAAAGCTAACAGAAAAACGCCCCCCACCTCTTAGGGTCTAGTACAACTAGTGTATGTCGCAACTGCATTTTGTTCGGGGTTTTTTTTTTTTCTCTCCTTCACTCTAGAAGACATCTTGGAACGAGAGCGAGCAGGGGAGGCTGGCTGAGATCACCCCGAGTCCTCCTGCTCCTGCAGGACCTGTGTAGAGCACCAGGTGTGGGGGCAGTTGCTGCTCCGGGTGCTCCCCTTGACCGTTCTGTGTTCTCTTGTTCATAAAACCATGTTCTTTACAACGTGAATAAATTAAAGCTCACCCTTCACCTGTGTTGGGACTTTCCATTTGCAGTCTTGTTCTACAGTTCACATATGAGTTTAGTTATAACCATGTATTAGTCATCCATATTTTATTTATGAATGCTGTTTATACAGAAAAACTGTTGAAGTTTTACCAATATCTTAATAAAACAGTAATTAAAACCATACTTCAGCTAGTCTGTTTATTTAAGAGCTAACAAAGATAGCAACCAACGTCTCAATTCCGTGTCTTTACTGTGGCGAAAGCAGATCTCCTTTGCGTGACGTGCAACACAAAATGGCTGTTCAGCACCGGCCCAGGACCCACAGAGCCTGTTCCCATCTGCTTTACAGCCAGAAAGGGAAGGGGCTGTAAGTTAATTAGCTAAATAAGTCATTCAAGCTTGTTTCCCCACCTCTTGTTTAAGAAGCAGCTGTATGTAAATAAGTTCTTCCTACGGTGAGTGAGGCAGGACAGCACCAGCTCCTTTCCTGTGCCCGCAGAGGCTGGACACAAACTCCCGAAGAGAGCGTGTGGCTAATCGGGATAATTTCCTTCAGCTCAGGCCTCTTATTAAGAGTAAAGCAGCTGTGCATGTTGAAGAGGCAGAGCTCTGTGATTACTGCTAATTGAGCTGTGTATAATAATCAACATGCAGCCCTGTACAACAGTAAACACACTGCACCCACCATCGTGTGCAGCTCCTCACCGGCCACCTCCAGTGCTCAACAGCTGGAACAGCTGTGCAGAGGCAGCTGAGAGCTGCACCACCTTCTGCTAAAAAGACAAAACCACCTTATGGATAAAAACTGGGGCTCCTCCTCAATTCCCATTTGAATATACAAGATCTAAGCATTTGGTCTGACTTCTACTACCACAGCTTTAAAAATCCCCCATGGATAAGTGCTTTTCATGGAATAATTCAGGAAAAGAGTGACAGTTATACGGCAGGAAAAAGTTCTTTTGGCAGCAGTCGGGCATTACAGCAAGTCCCAGGTGGGAGCCGTGTCCTCCTGCCCCCCACAGCCAGGCTCCCCCTTTTACTCATTTACACACAAACATCTACAACTCAGCAGCAGTGTTCAACATTCATTTTATTAACAAAGTGCAAACAGTTTTAAACTATGAGTCGTACAGCACTTACACCGTGGAACATTCAAACAGAAACAGACGTCAGTAGAGCCAGCTGAGACAGGGACAGCTACCGCTGACAGTTACTCATGCTTTGTCACTAACCAGGTATTCAGCTTTCCTCGCAGCTTCACAAGTAGTTTAGCAGCTCAAAACACAACGCACAGTGGCAGAGCTTGGCAATGTGTTGGGTTGGTCCACACCACGGACTGAGGAAAACAACTTCTGCGCCAGCTCCTTCCCCCCGACCGCGCTCCCGCGCAGCTGTGGGACGCAGCAGTCTCGGACAATCGGCTCCCACCCTTTAAAGCGAGGACATTCCCACAGCTGCTGTTATTCCAACACCACGACAGGACACAGCCTCTAACAAGGCTCCAGCACCTTTTGGACATTGTTTTTTCCGAGCATCTGAAGCTGGCAGAGCCAGCAGGAATGCAACCTTTAGTGTAAGGCCTTCAAAAGGTCATTTTACCCCAGTAACAGGTTTAAGACGACTGTAGAAGAACCACACGAGGGTATTTGAGAGAATGGAGTGTGCACGCAGCCAGGAATGCCAGCCTTGGACTAAGCTCCAGTGAATAAACGCGCCTCTTCCCAGGGACACGAGCCGGCAGGTCTTCAGGCCCCAAGCCTGTTCTCTACCTGCTCCAAAGAAAGTCACCTCTCACTGACCACCCTCACGCTGGGACCCTTGTAAGGCTTCAAGCAAACACAGTGTTAAGAGTCAAAATTTCATGCCAGATACTCAAATCCCACATAAGCATTGGAAACTCAGCTGCCCCCGCCCCCGCCCCAGCAGCGTGTCACTTCTAGAGGTGGCCGTAACCATGTCCCTGGGCACGTGGCCCGGCGGAGGCAGCGCAGCCACCCCCCAGCACACCAGGGGCTCACCCGGCCCTGTCACCTCCCGTCTCTGCAGCTGGAGGAGCGGAGGGAAAAGCGCGTCCCCAGGGCCGCGGCCACCTCCCGGGCGGGCTGGGGCACGCGGTTACAAGTACCTGGCGCCGTCTTCTCCAGTAACAAAGCTGAGATCATCCGGACCGACCTGATCGCCCTCCGGGAACACTGGGCACCGCTCCGAGGCTGAAACCAACCACAAACCCAGTCACCTTTGCCAGACGAGCAACGGCAACGCAGCAAGTTAATGCTCCGTCAGCTGCAAGGGCCGCTGCGCCGTGCTCCACCCCAAACGGAGCGGTACACGACGTGCGTGGCCGTTAAGACTGCCAGAGGGTTCTACATTCAAGATACCTCCAAGTCAAGCACAGATATGAGCAACGTTTTGATTCCTTTAATGAGTTGTGAGGTTTTAGTGCCTGCTGCAGACGCGCGGCAAAGCAGCAAGCTCCAATTACTGAGCCGAGTCGTTAGGCCCTGCTGCTAACGCATCACGGAATGCTTATTCAGGCCAAAAGTCAACTTCACCTAGCGTCAGCTGCCACCTCACAGCTTTTAATTTGATCAGAAGGTTAAAGCTTTTCAAAGAAATGAGAGATGAGGTTTTGAAACTAGACTGAAGTGCTCAAAGCACATTCCTGCCAATTAAGATGCAAATCCATGTCTAAGGCAGTGGTTACCTCCCTGAAATTAGCCTACTTACAGCGCCGAGCCTGGTACACAGGGAGTTCCAACTCAGAAGAACTAGAGCTATGGGTTTTCCAACACTTCCCCGGGAGACTCACCTAAAGTGACTTCTCAAGGCTAGAAAGAACTCCCCTCTCCTGTTTTCATCCATTTTTAATTAGGATCCCATGAGAGGAGTTCCAAATCTTACTGGTGCTTGCTTGAGCTTTAAGGCCTCTACGGCACCATCCGCCACCGTGGCTTTGGGGGGCCCTGGATCGCGGGAGCGTTGGGGGAGGTGGTTACTCCACTCTACCTTCGCTTGAGGGCTGGACAGAGAAGGCATGGTTAAACACCTCCGAGGTGGAGGTGGCGTCCTCCTGCTCTTCGTTTTCTGTGTCACATTCAATGTCACTGTCACTGCTCATTCCTGGTAGGAGATGAAGGACATGCTTCTGACATACCCCAGCTGCAAAAAAACCCAAAAACCCAAAAACCCACAAGGTAAAATTGATGGCAGTAAGATCTCTGTAGCTGGAGCATTCAGCTTTTTCCACACATAAGAGTCATCAATATCAAATACCAAGAGCTGGGGGAGAACAAGAGAGAAGGAGCACGTTCAGAGCCTGCGGTATTTCCCAAAGCACCGAGGTGAGTACCGGCTTCGAGCGCAGCCTCGTTCCGCTGTGCGGCTCGGCTCAGGAGGAGCAGTTCCAACGTGCCACCAGCTGAGCGCAGAGCCAGGTGTCCCCAGCTCCTTCCCTGAGCTGCGCTCCCCTGCCCGCTGCTCAGCCCACCTCTACGCTCAGGACAGAAAATAAAGGTTGTGTTTTTAACGGTTAAATACGATGCGTGGAGCAGAGGTACCCACTGGAGCCTTCAAGCAGCAATAGCCTATTCGAGTCCCGCACACAAACCCCCTGCTTTTCCTACAAAAAGGAACCCAGAGCTGTTGATTATCAAAGTGGCCTCTTTTGTTTTGCCAGACCTTGAGCGTGCGTCGACAGCAGTCAAAACTCTCCCTTTTGTGCAGTTTGGTAGGTGACAAAAGGGGTTTGCGCTGATCTTTTACTTCTTAAGAGCTGATACTCATTGCTAAGAAAAAGCAAGTAGTTAAGTGAGGTGCCAACTCTGCTGTAGTTTTTCCTCTGAAAGGAAAAAAATTGTAATATTTGTTTCCTGGGGTTTTTAACAATGAAGTATTTCAGTTTTTAAAACATTTTCCTATTAGGCTCTCTGCTATAATAGGAGAACTGCGGGAGCGCATCACAATCACGCTGCAGTGACTAAGAGCAGAAATTTGGTTTTGTCACTGAGAGACCTTCTGTAAATGCCAACTCCTACACAATATTGCACACTGCAGATAGAGATGGATGCTGGCACCTTAATATAGGCTTTGCGCTACAATTCAGTCATTGAAATTCAAATTAGTGCAGGGGTGGAAGGCAGGAGAGTTTTAGCAAGATAAGAAAAACTCTTCTACGTGGACTTTCAAAAAAGAAAAAATAAAAGGCAGTAATATTTTTTTCCAGCATGGAAAGGATGCAGGAAGGGAGGGGGGAAAAGTTTCCTCCGTGTCTCTAAGGAAACTGGCTTACGTACCACAACACCCAACAGAAATGAAACGCTGGAGAGATTCTAGTGCAGACGTGGAGGTAGTTACCAATGTGGTCTGTCCCTGAAGGCAGAGAGCCTGGAAGCCAAGGTTACCGGCTACTATTTTAATTAGATAAGAAATCGTTCTCAAGGCCGCGCAGCTGAACACCGAAGCGGGGACCTGGGGATATATCAAGAGATACAAAAAGTACCCAGTCGTCCGGCCAGAGACAGAGGGCACCATCTAACGCCGTCTGCCGGCTGGGCCTTCGCATTCCTGCTGCACCGTAACCTCATGAAAAGAGCAGCCACAGACAGCAGCGACACAGATTTACGTCAGATTTATACTCATTCAGATTTATACTGCAGCTGCCAAATGTTATGGCAAAGTTCAACAGCCATGAGAACAGTTTGTGTGGGGTTGGTTTTTTTTTTGTTTTGGGTTTTTTTTTCCTCTTTTTTGTTTCCCTTTCAAGCTATTGCCATTAGAGAAATGGATTATCATAAACTAGCGTGTTGTCATGCTGCATTTGCCCACTACAACATCTCATTTACCTTCTTCTGGCCCTGCAGAAGCCCCTTCAGAAAGCATACCCTGCAGTTCACCAGTTTCAGAGCTGTTCTCCAGACCACCTGCCTGTGCTCCTTCTGTATGGCATCCTTTAGAATTTGATCTTAAGAGAGAATTTAGGAGAAATAAAAACCCATATTAGAAATTCAGCTTTAATCCAGCTATAGAAACAAATCCTTTTACCGCCACATCTAGTTTTACTCATTAAGTCTCTTGCGTATCCACCTAAACTTCCAGCTTTGATTGATTTACAAATATTTAAAATCTTAAAAAAATATAAGCCTGGAAAAGTTTATGATGAGTATTTTCCAAAAATGGTGACTCCTGCTGTTTAAAAAAACCCCAAACCAAACAACAAAGTACTCCATAGCACTTAGCGTAGCTACCCAACAGGGAGGTGTTATGAGATTGCTGAAAAGTAGAGTCACAGTGACAAAATATTGTCATAGATGCGGAAAATCAAAAGTGGTAACTTTCAGTTAGAGGCTATTTTGCGAGGAACAGTGGGAAAGCAGACTGGGCCTGCCTCTCAGACCCAAGTTTCAGACTATATTCACAGCTGATCAAAACAAAAGAAAAAACTAAAAAAAAAGAAGAAAAGATGACTTGCAACCTAGTTATAAAACCAAAAATTGATATCCAGAGGGAATAGCAGCAACCAAGTAAACTTCAAAGTAATTTCTCTTCCATGCTACAAGCACCTGGTTTCAGTAGATTGGTATTTTTCCCTTTTAGATCAAGGGAATGTGGGGGAGGAGGTAACGAGAGAAAAAAGAATAAAACCCTTACCCCAGAGCACCAACTTTTCTGGTCTTCTCTACAGCAGCTAAGCCATTTAAGCCAGAAACTCCCACATCGGAATCTGAACCTTCGCAAGCTCTTTCCTCTGGCTTCAGCAGCGCCTCGGAAGCGGTGCTGTTAGCCAGGGGCCTGGGCGAGTGATGCCGACTGCTCAACTTTGAGCTCCCTAAGCCACCTGAGAAGAGAGAGAAACCCAAAGCACATCCAGCCTTATTCCAAAAGACTCAACATCCAGTTGTTTGCCATCACCAGTTTGGTTCCCAACACACGTACACATGAGCGCCCCTTGCCCTCCCTCACTCCGAACCCCTTACATTCCCGAGCCGGTGTCTGGGCAACGCGTACCCTCTGCGCCCTGAACACACACAGCTTCTGCCTCAGCTCCCCGTTCTGACGGGAGTCTCGGCTGAGTACAGACTGATCCCTCTCGTATTGTGTAGTTAAAACTCATCTTCTACCACCCTCTAGTAACACACCCCCACTCTTCACTGCCGTTTTCCCCAGCTAGGGATACAGTAAGGCAGCCTTTCCAGCCTTGGACAAGGATGAAACTGGGCACCTTCCAGTTTCCCACCCAACCAAGCCTTCTCTACCTATTTAGCGTTATAATTAAGCAATTGCCATACCCCACTCCTCCTCTGAGCACTTGAGAGGGGCAAAATACCAACTCCCGTGTTAGGTATTTCATTTAATGAAACCCCTAGGGAAGGGCATCATAAAACTCAGGAGCAGCAACATCATACTCTTCTTTCATTGTGTGTCCCCAGAGTTTTCTCGACCTCCCTTTAAGTCAAATCACAATTTAAGCCGGGGTCAGTATGTTTTGATCTGTGATTTTCACTATAAAGTTAGATCCTGAAACATCTTCAGAGAGAGCAGAAGTAACATGTTAACACACATATTTATGCTCAAATAAGTCAGCGGTGTGGCACTGTCTCAGCAGATCAGCTATCACAGGCGCAAGAACGTTAACTAGATTTGAGAAAGGACCTGGTAAAGTCTCCCTGAAACTTCAGCTGCCAAGTAAAAGACTTTTCAAAAAAAAACTCTTTTGTGCAGCAGATGCTACGATGCATCACATCACTCGACAAATGACCTTGTTTACCTTCAGAAGTTTGAGCGTCTCCCTTTAAACGAAGATTACTGTCCCCACAGTCCATAGCTCTTCGTAGAGACAGACTACCTGCTGCTCCAGAGCGAACGGGTTTGGGTGAATTACTCTTCTTACTTGCAGCTGCAAAAATATTTTAAGATGCGACAAGCGTTCAGTCAAACTGCTGCAGTGTTCTGTCTTTGGGCTTGTTTTAAGTAAAGTGAAGCTCCGCATCACACTCGTTACTCATTAGCTCCAAAACCTGCACAAAACTCCTTCCACACCCCCCCACACCCCCCCGTCAAAGATGTGGGCCAGAGGGAAGCTCAGCTAACTATGGATGCTGCCACACCACGCAAGTAACGTGCGTTTGCCCTGCACTAAGGCATCCTTCAGAAAGCTGTCATCTGGATTCCTTCAGCCATCACGGAAGTATAAAGGATAAGGACAGCCAAAACCATCCCTTCAGCTCTTAAATCTGAAGTCCAGTGTAACAAAGAACCTCAAAAGCAAGAGTGGAACGCAGGTTACTGGGCTCACACCGTTTACTGCTTCCCACACTAACCACCCTCTGAGCCTGGGCCAGCATGGATCCTGCTACAGAAAGTCCTCTCGGGAGAGGAACCAGAACAGCAAAACCCCAAGTTTCCAGAAAACTGGAAAAATCATCTCTCCCAGGCAATAGGGAGGTGAGAGGGGATTATCAACCAGTGCTTTTATTCAGGATCATAAACAACAAAGCACCTGCACAGCCTTCATGTTGCTATGCAAAAGATTCCACACGGGCTTACAGTGCTGCCAGGAGGACGCAGGGACCGTACCTGAACAGACTGGTACACAGGCACCTCTTCGAAAGAGGTCACCTTGCAAAAGGCAGCGTCTCTCCAAAGAGAACCTTGGCTTACTTGTATTTTAACAAAATTTCTCATTACTAAAGTATAGCAAGCCTGGAACTTTTTAATTTTGTTCACTGACAAGCACCACGAAACGCCTTCAAGTTCATAGGTGGGCCAGACACAAACCAGCACGCGACAAGAAGGGACCTGCAGCTCGCATCAGTGTGATTCTGGATTAAGTTTCAGAATATTCTCACTGCATTAGGCGTGTTGCTGGTTGTGAAGCAAAAAAGTTTCAATGCTTTTACCAAGACGGGCAGAGACCAGTTTCAGTAACATGGACTTAGTCGAAGGCAGTGCAGGTTTTCCATTTCTGGATTCTGACAGCTGAACTGGAGTATGAGTAACTAGAAAAGGTCTATTTCCAGATATATAAACAAGCTATACAACTGACACCTCTAAGTGACATTTAAACCCCCCTTTTCTATGCACTTACAATTCCTTATGTAGCAACAGGTAACGGACGACTTTGTCAGTAGTTCCATTCCTATTTCTTGCAGCTTGCTGCAGCTTTCCGTTCCGCAGGCAGCTAAAGCGCCTTGCTCAATGGAGAAGAAGCTGGGCTGCGCATCACACGAGCCAGGATTGCTGCTTCTCACTTCTGACAGCTGGTTTTTTACATCAGACATTTTGCTTCGAACTTCAGCCATCTGCGTTTTAAGTCTCTTCAGCATCTTCAAGTCAGGCGGCACGCGCCACATTGCCTGGTGTCGCCGCTGATCTCGATCTTTTAGAGAATAGGATGATGCTTTTACCAACGAGAAAGTTAAAAGAACACAACAGGTAAGTAAAACTGTTCTCAAATAAAAACAGAGCTCTATTTTTAACAGCTAGAAGAATTCTCCTTTTTGCCCTGCTATAAAAACGAGGGACAGAGAGACACTGTTCTGTACTGGCATGGCACTGCCGTATTTAGGCTGCAATCACATGCAGCTCCTGTCACTCCAGCAGACCATCATTCTCTGCCCGGCATGGGAGAAGGCCCCAAACTTTGTCCCTTGGAAGAAGCAAGGCTCCCAGTACCACTGCACGAATTCTGGTGACAGTGGAGCTACACCTCTACGCTGCTGGACAAGCTTGAGCTCACAAGCCTGGTTGCCAGTTTATGTCCAATTTGTTACGTGTTTTTATGAAATTTGTTGAGTGTGTGTCTAAGATTCTCATAGCACCAACACACTCGCTTAACAGAGAGAACCCAAAGAAATCTGAAACTAGGGAAGGAATTCCCTTAGGTACCCAGCACCAGAAGCTCAGGTCAAGGAGCTAATACCCGAGTACGCCCACACGCTGCTCTGCCAGAATGGGATCAGCTTTGACGTCTATTTGAAGCATTATAAATTCCGTAAGTGTTTCACTGCAAATTCAGCTCTTCAAAGCCATGAAGCCAAGTGGCTCTTGGAAACCTTCACCTGAAGAGGTGAAGCCTGGCAAACTCCAAGTGTAGCAGTGGCTTTCTCTTGGTTGACTGACTTGAATAAGCTCTGTGAATGGCCAAACCTTAAGGGAACCTCAGCGAGAGAGGCAGTTTCAGCTGTGTAGCCAGCAGCTAAAGCTGACCAGGAAGCCATACGACGCAAAAGGAGAGCTTAATCTTGCTGGAGCAGCACGGCAGAGTGCAGTGCCCTCTCTTAGCGTCCTTTTGTCCAGGCCTTCCTCCAGGTAAAACACAGCCAAGACTTACAGCTCACGTGCCGCCTCCCCTTTTCATACTTACGGAAGGGACTTCCGTATTTGGAAATAAGGATCACATTCAGCTGAAAATTCATCTGACTGTTTGTGTGACTACATTTAAAAAGCTAATCACAAAGGAACAAATAGTTTGGGCTAGCTTTTAGATTCGGTAACACCAACGTCATTGTTGCAGCAAAAGCAAGTGCTTCTTTGTAGCAAAGGGACCATTATTTCTCTTCTGTTATATTAAAGTCACCAAATGGTTGTTTTGGAATGACCTGAAGTAAAATGCTGTGGGCATGGGCCAGCCAGCTCCAAATAAGGCTTAATCATGATGAACGTATTATTGAGGTTTGATTTAATTCTTCACTAACAAAACAAGAGAAATAAGTGACCTTCAGTAACAGCCACGGGTGCCAGCATTGCCAGCTACCTTGCTTTTGCTGCACATGAAGTTAACTGCAGTTTTCGGTTGAAGGGTCTTAACTGAACCACAGATATTCTCCCAAGTCTTCAATTATTCAAATGCCATCCCTATTTTTCCCTACTGACACTTGGATCCATTTTTCTCCCACAAGTGCTTACGTGTGCTTCTCCAGCCTTACTGCCACACGCATTTTTCTAGTTCTGTTTTAAATGCTGCCTTCATTCCAGGATTTATTGTCTTGTTAGGACACACTGTGCTGCCAGTGCTCTCAGCCACGAAGTGCACGCACAAACTGCGTGAAGCCAGAGGTGCAACTGGTTCCTCAGCTGAGAGCTGGCTGGGGGTGCTTTGTCTTTGAGCCCTTCTAGAAAAGGGCCTTTCATTCACCTCCCACAGCTGTAGTCAGAGGAACTGCAGGAACCTTATCTCGACGGTGCTGCTCCACCAACCAGTTCAATCATGTGCCCCAAGAAGAGCCTGGAGACCCTCCTTCATACACACTTCCTGTTTTCCTTGCGTCCTCCGGCGTTCTCAAGCAGAGGTCAACCACTGGGACACAAAGAACGTGCAAGACGCAGCGCACTGCTGAGCACCGATGAGGATGTGAAGTTCAGCTGCCAATGAGGAGACCTGCCTGCCACCCTCTGCTTCCCCTCCCCTCCTCAAATCTCCTTCTAACTCTGGGACTGCATTCCCAGAGACATTGCCAGGTTGGAATTAAGTCATCTGGAACGGGATGTAGAATTACCTCTGTTCTGCAGAAGAGAGGCAGGTGGACGTGGCTGAAGGCCCCAAAGGTTTTCCATACCATTTCTGTCTTTTAGATCCAACAAGTGGATTAAAATTAAGGGATCTATATCCAGTAAACTGCTACTGGCTGTGGAGCCAAGGGCACTTCCTCCCCGCCTTGAAGGTCTTCCACTTGCACTGGTGTAGCCGTGGCCGGTACCTATGGAAGAGTTACAGGCAAAGAGTGGGCATAGACATAACACAGGTGGTGCATTATTCCCACAGACCCAGAGTTGCACACGCAGATTAGGAATGAAAGCATTCCAAGCAAGTTAACAAGACATCACAATTATTTCATGGATTTATGGATTTGGAAAGCAATCAGATATGCTTCCAACAAAGTTTAAGCCAAAAAAGCACCGGGGGGGGGGGGGGGGGGGGGGAGAAATATTAACATCATATCTTTTATGTAAATCTCTTAATATATTGGTAAACTAATCAATACAAAGAGCATTTTTTCCTGAAGAAATGTGTGTAAACTTTCTAGGTTCCCCTTGCCAATTAGATGAGGGGGTGGGGGATCTTCAGTCGAGTTCTGCTGGGTGTTTGGACATTCCCATTACATAGTGGCCAAGGCACGCAAGAAATGAAGAGTCTTCGGAGCCAGTAGTTACATCTGGGAGATTACAGCTGCACAGTCCCATAGGATTCCCTTCCAACGGAGACAGGTGACACTCGATCATTCAGATCGGAAAACAGTGCAAGCAGGTCAATGCAAGAAGCTCAAGAGCTTCCGTCAGCTTTTACAAACGCTCTTAAAAATTACTTTCTAAAAGCTCCTACATAAATGCTGTTTCTACTCTAAAGGCTGTCCTTTCAGAAGGAAACAGACAAGTCCCTCAACTTCCTCGCTTTCAGGGAATTTTCAACCAGTTTTGAAGCAGCAGCTAAAAGCAGGACAGTGCAGAAATTCTGTCTTTCAAGCACTAGCAGACTTACAGAGCAGCGTAAGTACCACTTCCAGTGAACGCCTTCTCTGGTATCTTTGCCACAAATAACTACACTTCGATTCAATATACATATATTTCTTTCAGAATCTTATTAACCTACGGCTAATTTGGGCTACAATCACCTCTAGGCAGCAAGAGATCTTAGAGCGCCTTTTCACTGTTGCATTTAAAGTATATTTCTGCTTGACCTGTAAGGATCCTCTACGTCATTCTCTCCATGTACTTCAGGTATTACAGTGCACTAAAACCAAACTGAACACGTCGCGCATTAAGAGGCCACACAGACATTAGTGACGATTTCTTGTCAGTCTACTTCCCATCGCAATGGAAGTGGTTTTGAAGAGGCAGAAAAGTCTCCCTCTGAACTTACACATCACTTTGCAACAAGCGTGTTCACAAGACTCCCCCCTCTCCCCATTTTTGTTGGTCCAGTGAAACGTTTCTGCTACGCTGCAACAACCACTACAAACCACATGATGCAGTATTTCCAAAAATAGAAATGCCTGCAGAACATGCAGCCTGGTGTTGCTTCCAAGAAGAATGGGAAGGAATCCAGCAGCATTTCACATATATGGGAATTCTGAAGGCTGTTTTTCATACCTGATGTCCCAGGAGTAGCAGCGGCTGCTGCGTCCTCCATGAGATCTCCCTCTTCCAACTCCATATTACTGCTATATTCCACGTCATTTTCTCCAGACCTTATGAAATAATTGGGGGTGAAAAAGGAGAATAGTTACTTCTGTCAGGTCTTGTTAAACGTTCTGGCACACACCTCGAAAACAACACGAAGCACTGTAAATAGTATTTTCCGCATTCCAAACTACACAAACTGCACAAGTTGACTTGTGCCACTTAAATGCCTGACTCACTAACCAAGAGTCCAAAAGTGCCATACGTATCTAGACTGTAAAACCTGATCCTGCAAACTTCTATATTTGTATGTGTTACAACACATTCTCATGTTTTAATGAAGACTCGAGGATTTGACATCGCCTCACTTAAGAGCCTTAAATTCTCTAGTGTAAGTAACTGTCCTTATCATCACTCTCCTACTACCACAACACTTCCTAATAGCAAACCTCTCTTCAGTTACAGTGTAGGCACAGGGTTTCTTAGTAGTGTTTTGGGAAAGAACCTTCACAGACTATCACCTGTCAAAGACAGAATAAAACACTGAAGTAAAAGAAATCAGAAAGATAAGAAGTAGCTGACCGAAAATTCAATGTTTAGCGTTAACTGTATCAGCTCATGTTGTTTCCAGTCCAGGAAACACCCCTCACATTGCACTGGAATCCCCCCACACCGTAACTGTGATACAACACAGGAATGTTTCCACTGGAATTAGAATAATTATCCTGGGAGACAAGGCGATGATCTGAAAGGCATTTTAAGTTACTTACATAGTTTCTTCATCGATATCATTTTCTTCAGTGTTACTAGTTGCTGTGGAACTAGCTGAAGAGCTGCTCCCGTCAAGGTGGTTCACCTCATCTTCTCCAGCAAGATCTATATCCAGGTCACCATCAGAGAGCTCGTGCTACAGGAAAAACCCAACAAGTCTTCATAAAAAAGAAACATTTCAGTTGTACTTTGATGCATTCACCGAAAGCCACAAACAGAAATTCTCTCTCTGCAGAGCGTCACACTACCATACAGGAGTTAAGAGGGTCTCAAAGCACAGTAAATGCTGGTAACAGAGAAGCTGGATTTTTTTCAGCTGCAACTTGGAAACTTTTTTGTGGTGGGATCTATTAGCTCTATTCTGGAACATCTCTCCCTGCTGGCTCTCAAGTGTGCGACCTCCTCTTTCCACACAGAGGATCACAGCAAGTGAATCACGAATTAGATTTAGGTTTCTACTGCTGCCCTATCATAAAAAAGCTACACATAAACAAAGAGGCAGGAAAAACTCCTACATTAAAATCTTCATGCTGGATCTTCTCCTCCTCCTCTTCCTTGCTATCTCGCGCTAATCCTGGAGCGGCAACATTCTCAAGTAGTACTTCAGTGCTTTGGCCAGATTTCTTTGATCTTGTTTCTGGACCATCATCATTCTGGGGACTAAGATGAGTGTCTGGAGGTGAAATGCCTCGTGATTTCTGAGTCCGGGACAGTTCAATCGCAAGCCTCTTTAATATTAGAAGGATACACAAAAGTATACATAGAAGACAACAATGGAGCATCATCATCAAATCAAGTAAGTTTGTTGATTTGCATATATACTATTTTAGTAACACCAGTATCAAACTATCAATAGTAGCCCAAACACACAAGATTGTCAAAACATGAACACAGGTTATTACTGGTCAGTGAAAGGCGATTTTACATTAACATCCATCCCACTTACTTCTTTAAGGTTATTTATTTGTTGGATATAACTTGTCTGAGCTGCTTCCAACTGAGCAATGTACCAGTGTTGATCTCGGCACTTTTGGAAGAAGGTTGGTGAGCGCACTTGGAACCTTCAAAGGAACATTTCAAAAGAGGTTTTAATTTTGTTGGGTTTTTTGGTTTGGGGTTTTTTTTGGGTCATTGTCATTCCTGCTCCCCCAAATACGAAAAGCCCTGCGTAAGAACAGACAATCTGAAATCTAGTAATGGAATAAACTTAACAGACACCACGTACATCTATATTCAGTATCCTAAATGCACTGAAAGGCAACAGTAAGTTTTTTGTAGGAGAGGCAGTTGTATGAGAGGTGATTATCTTCACAAACCGATGCTAAAAAAACCCCACCACACTACAGACCATTTAAAGGAGCAAGAGTAGGACTATACTGAGAATATTTGAAGTAGACAGATAAAGCTTCTGTATTTTGTCATAACATTGCTATTCCCATTGCCAGCATTAGTTCACTTGCATTACACACCTCCTTCATTCCCAGAGTTCTCCTATTCTCACTACACGTTTCTAAGGAGGGAGAGAAAACACTCTTTCTTGCACTGTTAGCTACAGATCTCCTACTCAGGCTTATTAGAGTCAAGCACAGCTACTTCTCAAACAGCGACATCTACTTCAGATTACCACAACTCCCATCAGCACATTCTCTTAAAGCGTATGACAGTGAAATCCATTTACAGCAAAACATGTCAATTACTTTAAATTCAACTGCTTAATTATTTCCCATTTCAGTAGCAGGTGTGACGCACTGTGAAGTGACAGCAGAAAGGAGCCCCACTAAGTTGTCTTCCTTACCTTAGGATCACGGTGTCGTTCTGCCTGTTTAAATACCCTTCATTGGCCAGCAGGTCTAAACGAAAGAACCGGTTGTAACCCCAGCATTCTCCAACTTCAAAATCGGAGGCAAACTCGCGAATGATGTTTTTGGTGGGGTCGTTGGTGGACTGGTGAACCATTTCTACACGGTACTCATACCTACACAGGGGGAGATCACAGGAATGAATACCAAAATAAAGACATCAGAAGTGCTGAATGTGTCACGTTTAACAAAACTGCAGTTCCGGGGAGCCTCACGCACCCAGCTGAAGAGCTGATTCAGTCGCAAAATTTTACTGAACTCTTACATAAAGACTATGGGGGGAAGAAAGTAGTAACAGGGAGCAAAGCGGTAAACCAACTCTGAGACTGAACACTAGGAGACAGATACTCTCAGCAGTTGTTTTGCCAGCTTGCTTTCCATCTCGAGAAAGCCACTGAGTAACAACTTTAAAATATTATCTTTGGGTACGATTCAAAGCTCATTGGACAACAGAAGCCTCGCTATTCTTTACAAGAGGGCTCCGCATCAGCCCTTGGCAACGCCACAGAACTTGAGGTCATTCTTTGCAAACCTCTCCAGACGCTTTGCCAACAGAGAAAAAACCAGCTGCTCTTACTACAGGTTTGCTTACTTGGACGTCTCTGGCAAGCCAGCTGACAGCTCCAAGAACACAGACAGGTAGTAGCCCCGCACTACTCCATTACCATCCTTGAAGTAAAGAAAAGAAAATTAAAAGGTAAATTACAAAAAGAAAGGAAAAACCATTAATACAAAACACCTCGATATACCCTTGAAGTTTAGAGAACAGCTTCAATCGATAGAGAATTTGCAGCCATAGACTACTCTGAATGCTACAGTTTTGATTTTTAGTCTTCTGTGACTTAGAACTCTTGTTGTACCTTGAATCAACATGGAGTTTGCATCTGGAAACACATATGCAGTCTAGTGCTGGTAGCTCACATACAAGTCTCAAAACAGAGCTTTAATTACTCGATTATAAAGTTTTAGGGATTCAATTAAGTGGAAGACTCATTAGACGAGCACTTAATGTATCAGAAAAATATTTACTTAACATAGAAAAATATTTACTTAACATATAGAAAAAACAGTAAAAAAGCTCATAAAAATCTACTTAGCAGTTTATTACAGTCCAATTCTTCTAGAAGTCTCAACATGAAAACAGCTCAGGTTAAACATTAGTGCTGAAGTATTTTTCCATACAGCTGCATTTCAAAGCCACTTAATTTTTGAAAGTGTCATTTTTTATAAAAAACGTGCAACATGAAAAAGTTAGGTCAGTTAACTGAGAAACAATATTAGAATCACCAGAAATCAAGAAAAAAATACGGCAAAACCTCCATCACACTCACCTTACTCAAGGATGAAGAATGGCTCAACTGGAATCCTCTAGGTTGAAGAAACATTTCAACTTACCATTTAAAAAATAAGTTTTAATGCCTTCTGTCAGCACACCTTACGCAGTCAATCCTGACTTTACAACACTCTGAAAACTTACACAAGAGTCCACCTTTACCTCGCAAGAATACAATTCTGTGCAACTGGGGGTTTATCAGATCAACTCAGTTCTCTGACGATGCCGTGTATATCACTAACAGCTAAACTCTGCACTCCACCACTGACCATGTCTTTGCTGGTAGCAGCAGCCAGAGCTTCCTGGAAGCCCTGACCAGACCAGCGGACTGTAAAAAGCTCACGCCTTGTGGATCAACATTCCAACACCCACAAAGACACTGCTTCTGAAATCTGCGTATTGAGCCCAGGACATGAGCACAATACACGCGGTTTAGTGTTAGCATTTGAGAACTGGATGCACAGTAAAACAGATCCCCCTTCAACTAATACCTTATCCTCCTCCCAGATTGCCCAGTAAGTGTTCTTTATAAACATAAATATGGTAAGTTATTCTATACATCAGTTCTGCAATAACCATCGGCAAAAACCTCTTACACAGACAAAAAAGGGTAAAAATATCTATTAACGTGCCTATGGCATAGTTGTAAGACCCATTTTTAATTGCTTTTAAATTAACCAGACTAACTATAGTGAGAATGTTCGTGCTGGTTATCTAGAGGCAGAGAGGGAATACTCCCGTGGTTGATGATCAACCCTGCAACCTTATTAAGTTACTGTCATGCAGCTTTTTATACACAGCATGAGAGGAGACTGACTGGTATTTCCTTACAAGAGAAGCACACGAATGCTGGTTAAACGTTCCAGATGGGATAATAACTCTAGTTGAAAATATAACTCACTGGATAAACTTTTAGCCTCCAGCAAAGTCCTGACAATTGAAGAGGTGGGCTGTAAACGGGATCTGCTCGCTGACGCAACGTACTGTTGAGAAAGGAGAAAAACCATTTGCTATTGGCACAAAGCAAAACCTTCCGTGAAAGGGTGAGCTGCAGCTACACTTGCACTCTAAAACCATCCTTCTTGCTGCACAGAGCACATAGCACTGCAAGGCCCAGGCAAAATGTTTAGTGTCCATACAAATACATGTATTCCTTGCAAAATTATTCAATCTCTTTTTAAAAAGAAAAAGAAGTAGTTTGCCTTTTTCATGGAAAATCTTCTTAGCTAACAGTTTAGCTAGGGTTAACTGTTGTTCGCCTGGTAAACAAGATTGAATTCCTATAGCTTAGTTCATACCTAACAGCTTCCTGTAGAGACTGTTCTGTGTTTTAAAGACTACTACTCATGTACAGAAGAAACAGAAAAAGCTTCATGATATTCACAATAATTTAAGATATATTCTTACCTGAAGTTTTCCAGGACAAACGTAGTTGAGTCATAGGCTGGAACCAATTCACTGAGGAGGGGCAGAAAAGTTAAAAATATTAGAGTTGAATAACATGACATTAAAAATCCTAACTTTTGGAATCCTCAGAAGCATTTTAAATTCTTTATGTCACCAGAGCCACTGAAATTCACTAGGACTACATTGGGTTATTTCAGCACTTCTGAAAATTCCATTTATAAGCCTTCTCCCCAGCTCCTCTCTATGTGGTATCACACAATAAAACAAATATTTTATGTTATGAAGGGAAGAGCAACCAAAAGTATTTAAGAGGATTTTCCCTTTTGCCTGTGATGGCTAATAATCTCTTAATGTGGTGAATTTTTAAGGTAAAACTCCCTGGTAGTTCTAGAAAGGATGGAAGTAGTGCATGGCTGAAAGTACAAAGCTTAAATGGTTCGTCTTTCAGAGAAGTAGATGCCTTACTGCCACTGGAAAATGAACATTCAGATTTAAACTGTCCTCAGAGAGGCATTTAATTATTCTTTTCTGAAAAGATGTCAGGACAATAGTTTTAGGATTGCATTCAAAAGCAAGCCAAACTGATTTTTGCTAGAAAACACTAAATTATTTGAGGAATTCTTCTAAGACTTCTACTTTCAATTTTCTGCAGATGCTTTTCAGCCAGCTAGCCTAAAGCCTCCAACCTCCTCCGAACCCAGCACTAGCAGCACTCCCTCTACGCAGACCTGTGTCACGAAGGGATTTTGGCTAGATAGAATTAAGGTGACCTGCAGAGGCATCTCATGAGAGTCTTGCAGTTATATATTGAATGACCCAATAATAAGAGAAAAAGGACAAATCTGTAAACTAAGTGTAAAAGAGAAAAAAACTGTCAGCTGGAACCCACTGTCCTGACTCCCCAGCAGGGACTACAGACATAAAATAAGCCCTGCTGGAACAGAAAAGCCTGCTTGTGGCACAGGTTACCAAGAGGAGCAAGTTAAGCAGTTTATCATTTTCAGTGTATAAGCCTGGACCCAAATTCAGTCAGAGAGACCAATTTTAACTTAAAAATGGACAGAATCATGTTACCCCACAGATTACCACTGCCACAGCTCACACAGTGGAGAAGTCTGGCTGCCCTGCGGCAGAGGCAGCTATCGGGCAACCTCTTGGACAACCTCTCCAGCAACCTCCATCAGCCCCCTCTCGGCCCCCTTTCGAACCCGTGTTACAATACAGCAGCACTCTCCTGCCCCAGTTCTAGATGTCTTCTTACGTGCATCAGCCTCTTCTACCTCCCAGGCTCACTGGAACATCCTCCTCTGTACAGCAGTATAGTACAGTGGGAAAGATAATCTCCTCTAAGTCACTTTAAACAGTTTTTTTTAACAAGCAAAACAAACCTTTCCAAGATGTTCAAACTACAACAGAAAGGAAACACAATGCTCACCTTGTGAAGTCTGGGGGGACAGGAGTAGTGACAAACGAGGCCATAGGTTTCCGATGAACCTGCTGGAACATCATCAGGATCTCCGAACTTTTGGATATCAACTCACTCTTACTGCACGATCGTAACTATATGGGGGGAAAAAAGAAAGAAAAAAAAAATATCTTTGTGTCATTAGTAGAAACCATACGTTTTGGCCACTTTCTTTTTTTTTAAATTAACTGCATGTCTGTTACAGCTTCAGAGAGATTGCCCCCACCAATTTGTTTTGGTCTTATTTCCCTTGAAACTGTCAGCTCTTAAGACTAAGAATTTGCCTATGACAGCTGATGGTTACACGTTCCAACATTTCTGTTAGGAAATTGAAATAGATATTCTAATCCTGTCTTGCTCCAAAGCCAGTGCAGCCCATTTGGGAAGCCTGGAATATTTAAGACTCTGAAATTCTACAATGAAAGTTACAGCAACTACTATGCACTTCACTTAGGCTCAGATAATTTGTATATAAGATGTCTGGTTAATACCAACTCACATCGGTTACTGTGTTTATTGAACAATAACAAAGTAAATCAATCTGGAAAGGAAGCTTAATTGGACATTGGGATAGCTTGCTCAAATACATCACTACACAGCCATGCAAGCTCCAGTGACATTACATAGTTCTTTTACATTTTAGTTATTCCTGCTGTATTGCCAAGAACTGGGTTTTTTGTTCATCCAAATTTGAAAGAAACAAAGTCTATATAATCTTAAATAGTTGGCAAAAAACCCAGTTCAATCCTTTTGATTCAAGATATCTTACAAAAACAGGGTAATAGCAAAAGTCTTTTCAAAAATCTAAAAAAAAAATATTCTAATCTTACATGTTCCCTGAATAGCTAGTACTCCATTTTTCTAAACCACCTTAGTAAAGGAGACGAATCTACTCTGCTTATTTATACTTTAAGCATTAGAAAAACAAATCTTAGACTTACATTTCAAACTGTCAGTTTGAACTGTCAGTTTGAAACTGTCATTTCAAACTTAAGTGAGACTAATAAGTAAACTTTAAAAGTCACGTTTTTGCATTTATTATTCATCTATTATTATTATTAATGCATCTATGCAGCATTTAGGCCTTCATTTGGGCTGCAACATAAGTAATTTCTGAATGCTCTATAGACAGAGAGCTCTAACCAAACAGACAGAAAATGCTGACGCGTGGTACGCAGGAGCTCTCATCCTCCTGATGTCACCAATTCTTCATCCAAGACATTCCATCATAGGTACGAAGAAGCAGAACATGAGAATCGCTGATCAGATGATAGCGACAGCTTAACTTTTGTCCCGCATCAGAAGCGGTGGGGGGAATGAAAGAGGAATGCAGGAGAAGAGGCATAACTCACAGAGCCACTTAGCCCCCATCCCCAACCTAAAACGTCAAGCTCTGCTGGAAGATAATTACTGGATGCAGTAATGCTCGAAGGAAGAAAATGCTTCCATTTCCTCCGAGCAAGCTGAAATTGCTCAGGGCAAGTACAATCAAGCTCTGCAGAACTCAAATATTTCATTTACAAAAGCTGAACCTGCATAGCCGGAAGATGAAAAAAGCGATACCATTTCACCGGCTTGGAAAAACAGGTGGACAGTAATAAAAGAACTAGAACCAGTTCAGTTTCCCTCAAAAGCACAGAGAGAAACAGCATGTTTTTGTTCATTTTCCATGTATAGCCACCACTATTCAGAATCTATCCACGTGGTCTAAATGCTAAGTTACCTTAAACAAATGCATAACTGTAGTTTTATATCACATTGCTATTAATCCCTGTACTAGCTTTTCAAGCAACGTAACACCTTTCATTATTTCTAGAAGACACGCTTGTTTTTAAGAAGTTGTGCAACCTAAGGCCACTTAAAAGAAAAGATACTCTCAAGAAAAAGCTCTGTCTATCAATTAATAGTTTAAAAACAAATTAATTAAATAATAAGAAAGGCCAACTGAGGAGAGAATCTCTGTAACATAACATTTCAGCTCTTTTCATCATCACCTGATGTTCCACTTCTTGAAGCAGGGATTCCAGAAGTTCAGTTTCTTGAGTAAGCGATGTCTTTTGACCTGTTTGAAGAAAGGAAGACATGTTTAAAGACGACATATTCACTGGATTTTAAGAACTTGAGCTTCTGTCTTCCCCCCCCACCTTGGAAGGTGCCCCCAAACCTACTAAGGTAAAGGATTTCTAAATATACCGAGGTTGACTGAGAAAGCATTTTAAAAGCAAGCCTACGTTTTTAATTAGAGCTGTAGTGAAGAACTCACTTGAGGTTAAGACCGTAATGAAACATTCTCTGTGTCCCAGAAATGGCAGGTTTGTTGTTTTGGGGTGCCTTTTTTTTTTTTTTTTTTTGACAAAAAAGCAGGTTTGACTTCACCAAATTTGTTCTCATTCAGACAAGTCTGTTTCATATATTAGCTGACACTTTTCTCCTAAAGCCACTATTTCTCTTGGCTTTGATATTTAAGTGTTTTCTTCATTAAAAAAGAACAAACATTTAAATGTATTTGTGCATTTCAACTGGCATGAAGACCACAAGGAGAAAGAATAATAAACTAAGTCACCTTTGTCTGTTTTCTATTCCGAGGATTTACTTTGTCTCCATCACACATTACATATCTGGAGAGCGTTTGGCAGCCCTTAGAAAAAAGGTGTTACACAGGCAAGATGTTCACCCTAAGACATTCTACCACAGCTTTTAAGACTGATCTTTATCAGTCCACACTAAACCAAACCTTGCAACTGATCACTGTATTTGATATAGGCACAACATACATAGGAATCCTGGATTTAATGTAAAGCAAACATTTTAAAGGACTGACGACAAAGTTGAAGAGGAACTTGAAATACAGCTAATATACATTTATTATGCTGTCTTGGTTTTAATGGAAATGAACTAAGAGAATAAATGCAAGGATTAACAGTGCTAAGGACATTTTCCAAGCGTGAACATTTCAGGTTTTCTTAGCTGCGTGTGAAGATTTCAAGCACTGGAAATACATTTTCTGCACAGCTATTTTATTGCCTTACTTTTATTTTTGAGACAAGCACATAGATACAAGCTCAAAGTTCTATTTGTTTGTGTACTTCAATCTACTATTGTGTACCTCACAAAACTAAGGTCCTAAGTGCAACATTTTGAGAGTGTCTACAGAAAGCCACATCTCAAGATGATGTCACCTTTAGTATGTGCTCCTATCGACGCGTGACGGAAATGAAAGCGCCCATGGAACAACAAGGCACAGATGCAAAATTAGCTGAGCAAAGCAGGCAGGGAGTTATAGCCAACTGAGGAATAATCTGCCCTTCTCATTGAAAGCCACACTTCATTTTTAGTCGTGTTGCCTTTGTAAGCTTCAATACCTGTGAGAACCACCTGTCTTCTCACCTCTCTTTACACTAAAGGAGAGCTGAAGTGACCAGCAGAAGAGTGAGGAACCAAATCAGCAGCTCTGATTCCAGATGCTGTGTTCTTCCTTTGCAGACAAGGCTGCCTGTATGTATGGATCCAAACTGTTGCTCACCAGACATCTCATTTAGACTTCTAGTTTTTTTAAAATTACATCAAAAGGAGGATATATTAAAGACGTCAAATTATAAAGGTGGACATCTTGGCTAATAGAAATGATGGTGTAAAAACAATTCAGGTGAAAGGTACTAAACGTTTTCTAATTAGATGGCAATGTTCTCCAAGTTATTATACAGAAGTTCTTAACAGAACATAACCGGGTTATGTCTAACAGCTTAGAACTGTATCACAGCAACTACGTAATTAACTAAATCTTTGCTGTAGATAGAAGTTTTCTGTCAGCAGTAAGCTTGCTTAATACCATGAAGCGCGTAAGGAGTCATGCTCCCAGGGCAAGACAGTCTATTTCTCAATAGATTTACACATAGTTACTACCTTGTTCCTACTCGTAACAGATCAGGTAAATACTCACCCATTAATGTTATAAGCTTATTCTTCAGCTGCGTGTCTAACCGGGCAATCATCATCTCTACTGCGTTCCTGATTTCCCGAACTCGTTCGTCCTTCGCGCTACGCACTGCCTCCACGTTCCTCTCCTAAAACAGGGTTCAAGGAAAAATATGCACAATATGAAAACTTTCACACCTTTGCATGTTTCACTCATTTACATGTTGAGTCCGCTCTCTCAGATCCCAGAAATGCCTTGGCCTCCCTCGAGTCCCCTCCAGACCTATTTTTCTGTGAGAAAAAAATAATAATCCTGGTCTTACTGAGGCTTGCATATTTCGAATAAGAAACCAGGAATGTGTTTTTAGATGAGCTGTATTACAAGCTATTCCTGTCACCGGTTGTAAGTATCCTTTGACTTTTACTGAATACATAAGTGTGCCCTCTGGTGGGTGACCAAAGGTTAACAGTAAAGTTGAGCAACGTTTTCTTATTATGTAAAAGGTTTGTCATAGGTGGATTGTTTAGTATCAAAATTTGTAAATACATCTGCTAGTGTCTCTTCTGTAACTTGTGCAGCACAGAGAAGTTACCTTCTTGGTCACAATAATTTGATAAAAACTACACCCTCCACCCTGGAAGGCGAAGGCAGCAATCCTCTCAACATTTTACACATACTCCTAAGTAGCCCACCCAGTGCTGAACAGTCACATTTGCGCTGCAGCAGAGTTAACCTGCCACTGCATGAGGCAAAAACCCATATGGAAACTTCATTAAAAAAAAAACAACAACAACCAAACCATAACACAAAACCACAAGCTTACTTTATTTGCACAAAGACTACACAATAAATATAAAACCATTCAGCAGAACACAAAAACAATCCTTCCTAGAATACAAGAAACTGGATTGAACTGTTGGAATTCCCACTGAAACTGCCAAAGCTGAACATGTTGATATTTGCATGTCTAACACATTTACTGCTCTGGGAGAGAAAAAGGAGATATGCAAACTTCAACTCCTTAACTGGTGAGCTGCTTTACAGCCCATCCTGTAGGCTCAAATAGTTTATATTCTCCTAAAGCTTGGAAAATCAGCTTTACTAGAATAAAGCATTTTTACTCTTATTTAGCATGGCAGACTGCACTTACATAAGTGTTTACAAAAACACGTTGTTCAAAGAACTGCACAATTCTAGCTTTTAAATAGCATACACCAGAAGAAAAATTCCCTGTTCGCTAACACACATTTTTTCCGTCTGGCAACTGCAGAAACAGTATTGAGAATATGCTGATCTTTCCATCTTGTAGAAAAAGAGTATAACTAAAAAGTGAAAATGTCTCTCTATGGGATAACCTGATTACCTTCACAGAAGCAACAGCTTCTGAACAGGTACTGAAAACATCACGAGTGTATAAAATGGTGTACTATTTATTTCCCTTTCCACTTTACAGTTATCCTTCAACAATGCCACACTAGGGGAAAACTTAATGTTATCTCGGATTAATTTCTTACCACTTCTTGAACCAAACTGATCAATTCCATGAGTCTTCTCCTAAGCTTTGCCACTTCTTCGTTTACTTTTGTGACATGCTGCTCATAGATTTCTGCCAGTGGTTTAAAAGTATGTCCTCCATGCTGTCAGGAGGAAAAAAAAGAGAAATAGGAGAGGAGGTGGGGAGTAACAGAGCATCTCATTTTAACTTCATTCCACTCCTATTAAATTACTGAGAGAGGGGAAGAAAGTCTCCTAGTGTATCACTCATTTTGGAAAAGTTCCAAAGCAGATTGTATGTAGGAAGTCTGTCTTTCACTTCCCTTCCAAAAGCCATGAATTCAGCTCTCATGCCATCAAAGCTCCCTGTCAAGAGTTACTCAACAGTCCTCCAAAAATAAACTGCTTCATTCATGGTGCAATTCTTTAACAAATGAAATAATGATAGAAGGGTTACTCTATTTTTATTATTAAAACACCCTTCCCAAACAGAGACAGCACATTATTAACCACTTATATTCCAAATAACGACAGTATTCTCTCCCTTAAATACTCAACTGACAGGGTATTAAGCAGTACGGTGAATTGTCCTACTAATACAGCTTTGAAGATATTCAAGGTTACAGGCCACAACATTTAAATAACATGAGTGTTATATGTATTCTCCAAGAAAAACTTATTCCTTTACCCATAAAATTCTCACCACAATGTGAAGTTTGTCCAAGGCATCACAAAGTTTATAATATGGAAGGTAATTCTGACCTCCTTCCAGCAAAAATTCAGTTTACTTCTCCAATTAAAAACAGAAGGTATCGCCTTTCACAACCAATGTTCACATGAAGTTATAAATACACAAACAACGATGGTATTTGCATGGCAATCCAACAGCCCTAACAACAGTTCCGTAGCATTTCTGTCTCTCCAAACTGCTGTCAAACAATGCTGGTAGTCTCTGGCTGTGACATACAGACGTACACGAACAAGCAACTCTTCTTACCATTCCTCCCCAAAGGGCACACTGGTGGCAGATGCACTTCTTACAGGTCCAGCAGAAAACACTAAGCTTTTCATGATGATTTTCACACCTTAAAAAAACCCCAAACACACACACATCGTCAACAGAAAATAGTTGTGAATCTTATGCAAACTGCATTTAGTATTTTCACTTGTTTTGCTACCCGATACCGAGAGTAAAGCACAAGACATCAGCAGAGTTTTGCAAGAAGAATACTTACATTCAGTAAAAACCTTTTGTAAGATAAATGTTGCTCTTGGTATTCTCTCAGTAATTACTTCACAGAGATAGACAGAAAGTACATTACTAAAACTGGACGGCTACCCAGCAGATAAAGGGTATCATCAGTAAATCTGGCTCAGAATTCCAGAAGTTAATACTTCACATTATTAAAATCCTAATCATACGCAACATGAAGTAGCTACAGAGCAATGTCTCATAAGCTTTTTGGACAAACTGATCTTTGTCATTTCTTAAAATTTCAGAAACAGCACTCAATCAACAAACTGAGCACAGACCAGGCCAGACCTCAAATACATGCCTCTCCCTCGCCCCTCCATGAGGATTCAGGACCTTGGGAAGGAGGTGCGTATAGAACACATTATTAGTCCCTGTCTATTTTTCAACGCTTGTTTGCATGTTTCACTTCCAAATCTCCAAAACATATCTTAAAATACATACTAGCACTGATAACTGAATAAAACCAGGAGAAAAGCCTGCTGAGAAAGCACTAACAGTTACTCCTAGGAAGAGAATAGATCAGAAAATACAGGAGGCTCCAAAGACAAGGGAGAAGGAATAGCAGTAAGGTGACAGATACAACAATAGCAGTGCTTTCTGTGGGACTTCATGTATTTTCTTTGATCTCAAATTAGGTTTATCGATTACATTTTTGCAATGGACTAGAAGACATCTTCTCAGAACAGCCTCTCTGCTTTAATGTGCAGAGATACCAAATCAGCACCCACACTCTTAATGAGGCTGCCAAACGAGCAAGCCATTGAGAGCAGCTTTTCTTTCAGATGTGCGGTCCCTAAGAAGGACTAAGAGCCTTAAGAAGTATTACTACCCTTCGTATTTCCTCTACCTCTCATTTTATCTATATCAAGCTGAACCAGAAATATTTTTCAAGGTGAAGACACCGAAGAGCATTTCTTGTTCCATTAAGCATGACAGAAATGAACTCCCAGCTTTTAGTCAGTGAGAAACAACATTGCTTCTGTCTACTCAGCAACAGCACAATTCAACTTTTACTTAAAAGTTATCAGTTTGCTCCCTGATTTTAATAATGAGCTGAAATTAAAAACCCGCAGAACACTTTATGTGAAGAATGCTCCATTTACTTGTCTTTTTCATTTTCTTCGTGCTTTGTGAGATTGCACAGTTGAAGCGTATCAAGCTGCTGCGTGACCTCTTCTGCCCAACGACAGTTTACAAGCTCTCGTAGCTGCAGCGGGGCTCTGCAAGAAGCGTTGTTAAGAGTTAGAGCAAGAACTTGGCTCCGGGAGCTAAGAGAGAAGCACGGAGGTAAATTCAGTTCATCAGTTCTACACTAGTGGAAAAGTCAAAGGCAAAAAGCTGAAGCTGTACTAGTTACTTTAGAAGGAAAAAAAACCCAATCTAACAAAAACGTGTTTGAAGTCACTCAAAGAGGGCCTACAAGAAAGGTGGAGAGGGACTCTTTATCACGGAGTGTAGCAATAGGCCGAGAGGTAATGGTTTTAAAGTAAAATAGGGCAGATGAGATATTAGGAAGAAATTCTTTACTCTGAGGGTGGCAAGACACTGGCAGCGGTTGCCCAGAGAAGCTGTGGCTGCCCCATCCTTAGAGGTTCAAGGCCAGGTTGGACGGGGCTGGGAGCAACCTGGTGTGGTGGGAGGTGTCCCTGCCCAGGGCAGGGGGTGGCACTGGATGAGCTTCGAGGTCCCTTCCAACCCGAACCATTCTGGGATTCTGTCATTCTACGATTTGCTCAGCTGGGGGCTGGGGGGAGGCAGGAACCACAACAAACCACCCCACAATGACATACAGAAGCGCTACATGGGGAACTGCTTCCAGATTTCTTGATAGGCTCCTGGATCACGCTGGCCAAATAATGTAATTTCTCAGCCCTTCTTCAATTTCTTCCATTATTCAACTATCCCCACTGCAGTGCTTCAATTATCCCCTCTGTAAAGCGCAGACATACTTACCTCCTTACAATCACCTTAGAGCTATTGATCAAATCCTTTAAAAGCTGAACAGTAAAAAAGTTCTGCAGAAATGGTTGGTTAGTTGTTTTTAAATTCCTCCCTTCCCCTAGGGGAAAAAAAATATGCTGCCTTCCAAATTTTGGTCTATCAAGAGCTTGAATTCCTTGGTACTTAAGGACTAGAAGCGCTAAGGGGTGCCAGGGTGAGGCATCACATTAAAAAGAAAGAACCCAAAACAAACAAGACATTGTAGCAGCCTGCCAGACAAACCCACAACATGTAAGGTAGTTCTCATAAATTATAGATATTAAAAAAAAGTACACATTTCAGACCAAAAACTGAAGTTTCTGGTCTCTGACTCTTGCAAGAAGGATAAAGAGTTCCAAGAGGAATACTGTCTAGGTACTTGTATTACACCAACTACGTGCACTGAAAACAGCAGCACAATAGGGGAAGAACAAAGATCTTGCTTAGCTTGTCACAAAACTAGCACGTATTTTAGAAAAAGTATTATACCAGTGTAAATTTTTATAGTAACAGCAGGCAGGTCTCAAAAATCAAGCTTACAAATTTAGTGCAACCTTCACTGAAAAAAAGACCGCTCGTAACAGGACAGTACACCCAATTCCTGATAATTTACTTCTGATATTAAAAATACCTTACCTACAATGAGGGCACTGAGCTCTTTGTTCAGTCAACCAACGCTACAAAGGAAAGAGGAAAAGCATTTTTTAAAAAGACTGTAAGAAAACACCTGCAAGCAAGTACATTCTATTGTAAATTAGGAGTTGCTTCTTTTTATTACAACCTTCCTATATTTTCCCTTTTTTTTCCGATTCGTAACTTCACTGTTCATCCACTTAGTCACAGAAAAAGCTGCTATTTGTATCTTAGTAACAGAGCAACCACTTTTCTTTAGATGTCAAAGACGCTTCAGTTAAAAATTATACAGAGAATTCTGTGGTACCAAATATCCCCTTAGAAACCACACACCTGGTGCAGACTCCTGCAGTCATCGACTAAAGAGCATGTTTCAATAAAAGAAAGCAAAAGATACAGCCAGCATATTTTTCGGAGTCTAAATTATTAGTCTTCAAGGTGACATATTCCTTCCTCTCAGGCTTTTTATACGCAAGTTAGAGACCTGCAGATCAAATCCACAAGGATCCTTTGAATTCTTCTCTTCCAGAAAGCTCCAAAGACAAGTAGCTGAGGAAAAAAACTTCATCTGCCCACTGCAAGTGTAAAAGCTCAGCAGCTGAAGGGCTTATATTTGTCAGCCCACGACTACATTTAAAGATTCTCATGAATAATCTCTCACCACCCAGCAACAATATGTCATCTAACATTCTTAGTATGTAACACGCATCCTTCGCCTGTAGTTCTTGTCCCAGCTTTCAAAGAGAATCATGATTGTTCTGGAAATGCCGAAAGCCTCCGCCGAACCCCCTCCCGCCACACTGACACGTAACAGTGTCTGGACTTGGAACTGAAGCGTTACACGCTGGTACCCACGACCTTAATAAATGAACTGAGGTACCTCAGCCTGCTATACCAGACCAGACTCCCCTGAGAAAGGCTCAGCCCACATCTGATCCCATCGTACTAGTTCGGTAAGCATCTTAAAACATCTCCAAGATGACAAGGGGTGATGTTACGACCTTCCAGTGCTCCACACTGTGATACAAAGGCAGCATTTGACTCATGTTCCAACTTTTGTCTTCCATACAGGCATCAGTGACTCTCAAGAGATGCTAAAGAAGGAATCATTCTATGTCTGTTTCTTAAAAGCAATTATTCCAGATAGTCCCTATAATTAGCGCTACTGAATGCCATGCACAGCCTGCCTAGTTTTCCCTCAAGGCATCATAAAATATTTTGAAAGGGAAACTAAAGAGTGCAGAGCAGGAAAAAGGAATCCTTGGAAGTCCAGGAAAAGGGGCAAGAAAGAAGCAAGAATGTGTTTGTAAGATCAGTAGCTTTTACGTTGATATACTTGCAAGAATGAATTATAATCAGCAAACTCACCCGAATACAACTGAAACAGCACAGCTTGGAGCAATGAGGACACAGACGTGCATCACGCAATTTCTCCATACAAATAAAACATCGGAATACTTCAGCAATGCTCTGCAAAGGGTAAATTATCACTATTGTTAAGCCACATACTTCAAATGTATCAGAGTTGCATTTATTTTCCAGGCAGAGCGCCAGGTTTCATAAATGCAGCTCCATTCCAAACAGCTCCAGAGAGCGCATCTCGAGCGAGGTCCTAAGGCAAACGCCGTGGCTCTCCTCCACACGCTCTCCTGCACTGCACCAGCTCTCAGCACCCATTTTATAAGGCCATTCTTCTTCTTCAAGGACTAGTTTCTTTCTTTGGTTTATCTTTTTCCAAGAGGGCCTTTCTGTAGCCAAGATATTATCCCTACTTGCGTTCACATGGGATTGAAGAGCTGCCAGAAGAAACCGCGCTGCACCTGCAGATCCTGAACCCACGAGTTTCAATGTACTGGCACTAAATTAATTCAAAAGCACGGTATGTATTACACAGAATGCTAACAAGAGGGGCTAAATTAGACAGGGGTTTTGTTGGTTTTTCTTTTAACTTTTATAAGATTTATATTCTTTTAAGGTTTACCATTAGCACTTGCTCCACAATTCCTACACGCTTATCAATCCTACACATTTAATCAATCTTGGGCAATAAAAATGTAATTTTTTTTTCTTTTTACTATACCCATTTGAAAAGGGAATCATTTTGTTCTAGAACACCATCACCTCACCTCTCTCCACTCCCAAAATGAGAAAGGTGTTTTGAAACGCTAAGGGATGTTTGCTTTCCATATGGATAGATTTTTCACAGATAAAGAAGCTTTACGTTCTGTGTTGTAGACAAGTTAGATCTCTTCTGGCTTTAACCATGGAATTTTGAAAGATTCCTCAGATGGGCTTATTTTTTCCCCCCACAGAATTAAAATTATAAATTAGCACAGAAGCGAGACAGATCTTCAACATACAGAAATGACAGCATCTCCCTGACATTAGTGTCGTCTTTAATGGTTGCACACCATTCAAATGCAACACATGCGTTCACAGGAAGCCATCGCACAAGGCCTTTTAACCTCTTCTCCTGCCGGGCTGCTATTCATAGTGCCCGCAGCACTGCGTGCGAGCTGCGCGGGGCACGGACAGACGGACGGACAGACAGACACCGCCGCCAAGGCGGGTTCTCTCAGCGGCGGGTCTCCATCCACCTCCGACGCTCCAGCCGTTTATTTCCTAACCCCGGCAGCGGGAAAACCACTGCCTGCCGCCCGGAGAAGGCCCCGCTCCCGTCCCAGCCCAGCTGCCGGCCAGGCGCATCCCTGCGCGCCGCGGAGCCGCTGCCGCCTTCCCGCCCCTCAGGCCGCCCATGGCCGCGGCCCGCCCGGCCTCCATCCCCTCGCACGAAGGAGGGCGACCCGCAGCCTACCCACCGCCCGCCCTCCCCTGACCCGCAAACAGGCCGCGGAGGCCCGGCCCCGCCGCTCATCCTTCCCCGCGGAGGAGAAGGTGCAGCCGCCCCCGCCCGCTCCCCCGCAGCCCGAGGGCAGCTCCCCGGGCAGCGCCCCCCGCGCCGCCCTTCCCGCCCACCCTGAGGCAGCGCAACCGCCGCCCAACCCTCACCTCCACGCTCTGCTCGTCCATGGCGGCGGCTGGAATGAGGCCCCCCCCGCGGCCCCTCTCCCTACCGCGCTGCCCGGGGAAGGGGGGGGTTTAAGAGCCAGCGGGGAGACTCCGTACCCCGGCCCCCGCCATCTTCGCGGGGAGCGGGACGGCTCCTCCCTCCGCCGGGGGCAGGCGGGGCCCAACGGCCGCAACGCACTGCGCAGGCGCGGGGCGGCCGCGGCAAGATGGCGGCGGCTGCGGGACACAAAAGCGTCGCGGGGGGGGACTCAGCGCCGGCGTCAGGTGTTCACGTTTCAGATCGTTCACATTTCAGAAAATGAAAAGGATCAGGGACGAGCGCGGAGCCACGGCTGGCTGCAGGGAGGGGGTTCCGCACCTCCCAGGGCTCCAGGGACCCACGGGGCCGCTGTCCTCGGGGCTGCAGCTGAGCTACCCTCAGCGCACGCGCAGAATCGCCCGGGTCGGAAGGGGCTTTCAGCGAGTCCCACCGCGAAACCGCGTCCCTCGGCACCGCCTCTGCCCGGCTTTTAAATCGCTCTGGGGCGGCGACCCCACCACCTCCCTGCACAGCCTCTTCGATGCTTGATGACCATTTTGGTGAAGAAATTTTTCCTAATAACTTGAGGCCATTTCCTCTCATCCTATCACTCGTTCCTTGAGAGAAGAGATGGGAACCCCCATCACTCCACTCTCAGGCAGCTGCAGAGGGCCAGGTCTCCCCTCAGCCTCCTTTTCTCCAGGGGGAACAACCCCCGTTCCCTCAGGAGACTTGCGCTCCAGACCCCTCACCAGGTCCATTGCCTTTCTCTGGACTCACTCCAGAACCTCCATGTCTTTCCTTGCAGTTCTTGTACGGAACACGCGACTCGAGGTGAGGCTTCACCAGTGCCGAGTACGGGGGACCGTCACTGCCCCAGTGCCGCAGCTTAGGTGCCGCTGTATCTTTAATTGTTCTAACCAGGTTTTACTAATAAATCTTTTAACACATGAGAGTAACGATTGAGGCTTGTGTTGAAAGTGATTTTATGAAGACTAAATGCTTAAATCTACTTATGAAGTGATGGCAACTGTGTAGGTAAGAGGGCACTCTTGGCAGCAGGCATCATAAAATCAAGTTATCCCTGTCCTTTCCTCCCATTTCTTCTTTGATGCACACCCTGTTCTTCCCAACAAATTCTAAATAGACCGACACTGATGAGTGCAGAAATCAGGCTCTCCCTTCCTAAGGGCACTAATTTAAATGTCTCTCCTTTGTCAGTCATCATTTTTCACAAGAAAATGTAGAAACTTAAACTTCAGATAGCTTACTTGCTCCAATTAGGCTGAGATAAACATAAAAACATTAAACCTAAGAAGAAAAAAATGCCTTCTTTTACTGTGAGGGTGGCCAAACACTGCAACAGAGGTGGTGGTCTTTATCCTTGGGAGGTTTTTCAGGTCACAGCCCTGAACAACCTGCCATAGTTGGCCCTGCTGTGCGCAGGGGGCTGGTCTGGACAATCTCCAGAGGTCCCTTCCAACCTCAGCTGTTCCCTGAGTCTGTAATTTTGCTGGACTGTAAAAAAAAAAAAAAANAAAAAAAAAAAAAAATTAAAAAAAAGATAGTTCACATTTCAGAAAATGAAAAGGGTCAGGGACGAGGTTCAGGGGTTAGGGCAGGGCTCAGGGTTAGGAGTCACATAAACAAAAGCGTAATAAATCTACAGCCTCATCTCCTTAGCTTTCATCGTTTATTCAGGAATGTAAGTACAATTAAGTGGTTTGGGTTATTTGTCTTAAAAACCCTCTCAGGAATGTAAGCAAGAATGGAAGTGTCACATGGCTAACAATACTCTTCAAAACCACGCTGGCTATAGCCCGACAAACATCCACAATAAAATACCAACCTCGGTTTTTAACTCTCCAATTTTAAGTATGACCAATAGAATTGTACACAGAACATTAACAGCTTTCCACCAGCAGAGTTGTAACTCCCAGACACCAGAGAAATACTTGCTTGTTCCAGGAGCTATGACCGAGGTACTTGTGTGTCAAATGAGAATGGACTGAGCTTACATCTACACAACTAATTTAACGTTTCCTTGTTTGTCAAGTTCCACAATAGCAAGTTCTTTCAGGATTTGTATTCTTGAGTCAGTCTCTTTCAAGTTCATCTTGTTCATCTGTGAAATACTCAATGCTGCTCTGTAAGACAAAAGCAAACTATTTAGCAAAACAGGGCATCAAACTTCAGGTCTGGCAGAAGAAGGCTAAAAAGCACATACTGTTTAATGCATGATTTTTGCAAGTGCTCTGTAATTCTCATACTTATTGAGATTGTCATCAACTCTTCTGTGCTACTTCAAACTGTGAACAGTCATTTGCTAATCCAACCTCAGGGCTAAGGAGCCACAATTCCCAAGTTAAAAATTTCCTCATTTTTTAACATCAGCCGGCAGCAGACATCCCGGAGAGGGGCCAGGGCTTGGGGAGGCGGGAGGGGTTCAGGGGCCATGGGTCAGCGTTAGGGCTTTGCTCTTCCATGCTGGATGCAGATTCCGAAAGCTAAACAGGTTTGGCGGTGGGAGTGTACACACACACTACAACTGCGCAAAACTTGCCTGAACAGACCCAGTTTTGGACATCTGTGCAGTGAAACTAAAGTGAAAAAAATTGTTTCTGAAGAAGCCAACATCCAGTTGTGGCAAGTATTGATTCACACAAGCCATCTTTATACAAATTAATTTAGGGGGTTTTGTATGACGGCCTAACACTTTGGGGTATGTATGTAACTAAGAAGGGGCTGGGGGAGCAAAATCAAAACATGAAGTTACAATATAGCAGAAAATGTTGAGTAGCTGGTTTTGCTTAATTTGAAAAGGTTGAATTTATTTCCAGCTTAAGTCTTAACCTGTTCTCATTTACAACAAAGTGGTTAAATAACTCCCTGTACAAATTGTTCAAGTCTGCTAGTTTCACAGTACTTCTGATACTCCTTGGTACAGTCATAAGTATTTCTTCAGTCAATGGTTTGAATTGCAATTCTAAAAAATTAGAAATAGAAGATATTTGTTTCTTTAGAAATCGGGCCAAAGATAGAAAGTACTTTCATTAGTTTTTAAGAAACCCCCTAAAGAGGTGTAAAGGAAAATGTTTTCCAGGAAGAGGAAGGAGAGAAGGAAGAGAATCCCTCCAAACTATCAGTGTATCTGCAGACCCAGTAAAAAATCATTTCATTTGAGATCTGATGTGGATTAACAAATTTGGTCTGTTAATGACTAGTTGGTTGTGGAGGGTTTGGGTGGTTTTTTTGTTTGGTTGGATTTTTTGGGGGGCTTTTTTTGTGTTTTTTTTTTAAAAGAACTAAGAAAACTCCTGTTTATAAGTAGGGATAAGTGGATTAAAAAAGACCTATTTCTGTGGTAAGACTAGTACATCATTTCTTCCAGACCATAAACACAACAGTACCCACTTCAATCACATCAAAAGCAAGAAAATCTCCCAGAGGCATGAGAACTATATGTGGAATGTAACTAAGGGGTCAGTTTCTTACATTATAGTCTAAATTCTTCACATAAAAATAGTAGTTACTAGTGCCTGAGTGTGAAAACAGTGAATTTACTGTGCGTCACAGGATCTGTTTTCAAATGCCAGAGCTCAGAAACCATACCCAGGTCTCAGCCTATTCCTGCTTACTGTGAGATTTGGCCCTATTGGACCAAGGGTACCACAGCCCTTATTTGTCAACTGAAGTTATTTACAGTATCTGCCTTTGTCAGAAATTAAACAGTTTAATTCAGTCCCCCAGAATTCTAGGTGGTAACTTGATCTGTTTAAATAGCACAGAACTATTAGAGTTCAATGTTAGAGACAGACGTCTTGAGAGATTGGTACTATTCACAAAGCTTTCTGAGGCTGGGGGTGGGGAAGAGGATCCTCAAAAAGAGGAAAAAAAACACCAACAAAAGACAGTGGAAAGATTATTCTTTCAGCACTTACCTTCAGTTGAGCCAGGGACTGTAGATCCTGAACAGAATGGCTAAAAATAAACAGGAGACAATGTCAGGATTTGCTGGAATTTCATTTAGAAATTATTTTTTACAATTTCATCTCTGCATGAGTAATTACATTTTACCATTGGAAAACCAAGGATCTTACAGCCCCTGAAGCCAACAGCAAAATCTTAAGCATTAAGCAAACCCTGGTTTTTCAAATAAAAGTAAGTTTAAAATTGACATGGCAAGATTTATATAAAAGTCAGACGAGCCCGTTCAGCTTCTTCCTTTGCATTCCGGTATGGATCGAGCTGAACGCACAGCACATGCAGCAAAGGGAAAAGACAGCTCTCCTATTCTCCAGCAACCTCCAGAGGCTGACAGTTCTGACAAGCTGAAGGTAGCTATATCTAACTCTCCTCAGCCAGAAATAACAGCATGGACAAAAACATCCCAGGGCCTTTGGGACATCTTTCCATTCTTTCTGCCTTTCAGAGAACATCTTCAAACACGCTCAGTGACAACGCGGGGACTGATACCAATTAAACTGGCCTCAGTAGCTGTAGGATACAGCTACATTTTGCACTGGGCCTGTGTTAGGCCAGCTGTATCTGAAGTGCTTTAGAATTAAATAGCAGAAAGACAGAAATAAGGAGCATCGAGCAAGGTAGCAGAAGATATTTGCAACTGAAGAGTGAGTGAAGCTGCAAGATACTGGACGGCTTTCATGCAAACCAACCATGGCAATAAAGGGACAGAACGCGAGGCCTCCTTTGACAGAAGAGTAGTCGGCAGTGAGAAGACATATAGAAAAAGATAAGGTCAATAAGACAATTACACTCTATTAACCTGCTTCAGTATTTTGCTTTTAATATGAGACCCAGACCGTATCTTTGCAGATAACTATATTAGAAGTTTGTGCTTTGAGTAGCTATGGGAGAATATCTGACTTTTTAACAAGTATTAGTTTAGATCTGTGTTCTACCGCATTACAGTTAGAATATACTTATTGTTACTCATATTCCAAAATGTATTTAATATTTCACAGGGAAGTCAAATTCTCTCCATTTTGATATACATTGGTTTGAATCAGTTACATTCTTCACTCCCACACAAATGCATTAACAGAACAATAGAATTGACAAGAGCAACCAACTGCATCTCTGAAAAGAAACATAAACATATCCCAGTTTAAAAATAAGAGAAACAAAGTATTCCCTCAAAGCAAACTTTTCCTTTGTGGAGAATTTATTGGAACAAATCATAATCGGTATACATTAAAAATGAAAAGGTTTGTTGGAAACTTTAGTCACATCTCTGAAAAATTCCATTCATTTGAGAAGTATTAAGTCACAAAAACAGCTGTTCTGACTTCAGCTGAGCTATATTCAGGATTAATGGTTTCTGGAACAGTGACACTCTGTGGCCTAATTACCTCTTCCACTAGTGATTCCATTTCTTTAACAGTTTGGCAGGTTAACTGCTGTGCTGCAGTCTGTTCTTCTTCTGACAGAGGTAAGTGCTAGAAAAAAACAAACAACAAAAGCAAATCACAAACAGAGATATCTCTGATACAGTTCATAGGGTGATGATTTTCACAGAACAACTCAGTATTTGTGTAGCCCTTTTCTCATGGAAGCCAATAGTAGACTCCTACTTTCCTTCAAATGAAAGCAAATTTACAAGCTAACTATTTCTGAAAAATCCAACCATAATATTCCTTTAGCATCAATACTACAAACAATTCAAGGAAAGAAGATAAATTATTCAATAAAAAGAACTACTTCACTTAAAGACTTACATTTCTCCATAACAGTTTAATCCATCTTTGGCTTAGGAAATATACAAAGTACAAGAAAATCTTTATCTAAAAGGTCTAAATATAACTTAAGAGGCAAGAGTCTTTCACTGTAAAAAAATCCAAATATGAAATTATTCTTGGCAGCATATCCTTGGAACACAGGGAGAGAAAATATTTTTTCCTTTCTGTGACATATAACTACTGTCTTTTAAATCATTATACAGCACATTTTAGCTATAAAGACTTACCAGTAACTTGTCTAGAGCTGTTGACAGATTAAACACTATCTCAGGGCACTGTCATTAGAACGCTGAAGTGAGAGCTGAGATCTGGGAATATGTTTTAGTCACACCAGTTCTGTCTTTGCCACTAGACTATCAATTAGCTTGTTTGATCTAAATCACCTTATTTGTAAAGGGGCAAAATTAATGATTTTATAACCTCTTCAAAACTGTAGTGAAGCAGTATCTGAAGACCACTTACAAAAATGTGTTGCTGTTGGGGTTTTCTTAATAGATAGACAGGCATTATCATACTGAGAAAAACTTATTTCTTTGCACAAACAGCAATTCCACCGCATATGTTACAATGCGTTGGTTTTAACTTACAATGCATTGGTTTTAACTTACTCACTTTAGACAGTGAAAAAACATTTGCCATTTAAAAGCTTTTTTGCCTTATAAAATTGGTTTGACTTTCTAATTTCTTTAAGGTAGCTACTTTTTTAAAAAGTCAGTATAGAACTGGGACACAGCTGCGCACAGAGGCATCAATTTCTGTGAAACCATTCAAGCATGTGTCACAATATTCATACTATTATGGTATTACTTCAACTCCAAAACTGAACGCCACTAGCTTAGCTGGTGAGTGATCAATCAGGCTTGCGATTTACAAAAAGAGCTCCAATCCTGCAAATGTTTCCTCAGGTAAACGGTCTTTTTTCCTTCGAAGAGTCTGCACGTGTAACAGTTTCCAGTGGAACTACTCACATCTACATGAAGGTTACACAACGCATATCCCTTTACAAGAGTGAGACCCGAGTGATTGAAATGAAAATACTACCTCAAAATCAGTATGTTGCTGTAATGCCTGAACCATCTTCATTGTGTTCTCTAGAGCAGCATGGATGCCCTTCATGGATTCTCTCTGCTCTATGGAAACTTTTTCCAGCTGCATGCATAACATTTTGTAACGAGATTTCACCACTGAGAGTTCTTCCAAGAGAGCAACTGGATTTTCCTATGTAGAAATTAAAAGTACATTTAAACTATTTAAGAAGAGAAAATCAATGTGGCCACATACCAATTACAAGTGTCGGTGTTAGAGCCACTGAAATATAACAGGAAACGGCACACAATGAAAAGTGTAGCAGTGAGCATCTGTTCCATCTATACATTTAATTTTTCATAAGCAAAAATGATAGATAGTGTTAATAAAACAGCACAACTCTGTGTTTCCACAACAAATACAGGATGAATTTGTTGTGTTGTTGGATTTTAATGGCTTTTCTGAGTTGGAATAAATTAGGGACTTCTAAGTAAAAAGATTATTTTTCCAGTACATGTCACAGTACACATGGAGACAAGGATTCCTTTACATGCTGCCATTTACCTCTTCCTCTCATCTCTCCCCCAATCTGAATTTAGCCATTGCTTATTAGCAAGTTTATCTTTGATCTCAGAGGAAGGGTGCATTGTAGCTCAGCTTGGTATCTGTCCCTTCAATGTAGGTGTTAACGCTACTACTCATTTCTCAAAGCAGAACATGGCAGAATTTCCCCATACCAAGAAACCAAGGTGGTTTTGTTGCTTTCTGCACTGAATTCATATTAGGCCAGTTATCTTGATATAGGATGCAAGAAATGCTTTACAATAACAATAAAAAACTAACAACTAGATAAAAGAACAGCCACATGTATTTTAGGATTAAAGAAAATTAGCAGCTTCATGCAAAAATGCAATAAAATCTATTAATTTAATCTGAAAGTACTACCTCTGCTGCCGGGTTATCAGGAAGACTTTTCATTATTTCGAACTCCAGTCTGTGTTGAATATAATCCAGATCAGATTCTGCCTTCTGGAACTAAAATATTTAAGATCAGCCACAGAACATTAAAAAACAAAAATTGCAGACAAAACCCAACTATTCGCCTTTCCTGTATTTCAGGAAAGCAGAAGCCAGATGCCTCCGTTTTAAAGGCTCGTGTACTATAAAAGTAAGTTTCTGTTCCTCCAATCTAGTCCATTGGCTAATGTTTGCCAATTACGCTGACACGCTTCTAGTCTATAAAATATAAAGCAATAAACTTTCAGAGTTAACATAACCATTTTCCTCTAACATGCAAGAATCAAATGCATGTGTACACACACACTTCTGTTCATTTTATCCTCTTTCCATTTGTCTAACCCAAGTTACCCACTTGTTCTCTTTGCATCTAGCCATTAGTACCATTTCATGCAGCTCCCCAAAATGCATTAAAACATTTCCAGCTCTTCCTATATGATCTTCCATCTTCTTGCAATGCCAAACCTCTCAAGATGAAGTTTTTAAGAACAACACTAAACAGGTGACTTGTATCAATAGAAAAAAAACATGAATCTTTTTTAAACTGCTCTTCATTTGATGCAGATGTGTGATTTTTTTTTTCTCCTGACATTTTAACATATTTTCTGTCAATTTTTAGAGCTTTTTCTTGTCTAGTTTCTTTTCTTTTGAAATATTAAAAGTTCTGTTAGCAAAACTGCAATAATCAAGTCATTTACACAGCAGAGATTACGAGTAAGTGTTCAGGATCCAAGCACATCAACAGAGATTTTATTATTAATTATATTAGGAATGCATTCTCTCACATCGTTATAATATCCATAATACATTTTATTATTCCCCAATAAATGAGACTGACAAATAGGTAATAAAATGGATGACATCACATTTCTTTCCTTGGGATAAATAAGCCACCAGAGAATTATCTAATTGCCTTGTAAAACAGTCTGCTGATAGCATTATTACTTAATTAATTTTAGTCTGCAATTTTAATTTCTGTTAAGGACTTCTGCTTTAAAGAAAGGCAGTTTTCCCAGTTCACAAAAAACTCATGAATTTCCTAATGGAATAATTTGGGGATTTTACAGTCACAAAAGAGACAATGATGAAAGCAAGTTAAAAATGCTTGTAACTTACTTAACTTGGTTTTCACTATTTCTATTGAGAGTAACCCTGAAGTAACCATCGCAACTTTTTTAAGGATCGAAATAAGGCTATATTTGTTACCTGCACCCAAAAGCACTACCTAGCAGTGCTATAATGGTAGCTGAAGTGCCAAAGTTCAATAGTCTTTGGACATAGCCTGTAGCCAGGCCTGGATACCAACAGGATGTTTATGTTTTAAACATCAGCCTTGGGATCCACCTTCAGGAACTGCCATTAATACCTCTGAGGATCTGGAATGTCAGATAGCCTAAAGGAATAGCGTTCGATTCGAGATATTCTACAAGTAAAATCCCCTGTCTGATGTAGTGAAAAATGTATGATCTTTCATATATTCATCCACCTTCGGCAACTTTTCAAATAATAGCTTAAAAAAAAGGAAAATAAATCTAGTAAAGTCTTTGAGCATCTATAAATCAAAGGGAAAGCTTTTAACTCTTACTCCCACAACTTATCATCTGACCAACAAAACCCCTTCCCACATCTGCCCCAGAAAACCAGTCATGATAAAATGCAAGACTAAAACACTTTTTATTACACTATGTATTTTTAAAGAGTTCATGAGGGATTTTTCCTGACTACTCAATCGTTTCTGTTCTCCTCCACTAGCAAACATTCTCCCATTTTCATTTCTACGGGCAGGCACCCCAAAAAGACCATTCTTTGCTTTTCTTCAACTCCTCCGCCTGATTATTAATTATTGGGAAAGCAGTCAAAGAATAGGGGTGGCTTTCAAAATTATCCATGAAGCTCTGTTCCTAAAATAGTCAATACTGATCATGTGAGTTACAGAATGACAGAAAACCGCTTACACCGTCAAGATTTTAAAAACTGAATGTGAAGCTGAAAGCCATCGCTATAATTGTAAGATTTGTGCTTAATGAAAATATTAACATGGTTCAGTATCACTGCTTTCTCCTGAAAGTATGCAAACTCTAAAAGAAACAAAATTTCTCACCAGCAAGTTCAAAGCATATTATAAGCACTGCCATATATTCCCCCATTATGATCCATTTTCCCTTTGTTTTATAAGTATTTATTTCTTGCTGTATTTCAAGAAACCTACGCCTGCAAAAATCTCACCTGAAGTTTATAGGTCAGGACCATCCATATAATGAGTATTGTACACCAATCACACAGAAAATGCAGTTTGTGAAATGCAAATTTGTGATTTACTCACAAGCTTAGGAGGAAGTGTTAGAATCTGTGAGGCCAGATGCAAGCCATTGCTGCGCACTCTGCTTTCAGATGCTTTGACAATACTATTGCACTGCTAGCTGTAAAGTACAGTAGTGCAATAAAGTCAGAGCATTCGTTAGCAGCAAGAATTCTGTACAAGTAATCAATACACTCAAAATCCCTATTGGAAAAAACAGGTCAAGTCACATAGTGGTTTCTGTGGATCACGGAGAATTGGGTAAGGTTAATGCTCACCAAGTCCTAATACAGACGCACAAGAACTCACATACTTCAATTCTTTATTCGTAACGCCTGTCATTCCGCTGACCAAGAGGAAGGGGGGGAAAAAAAGGAGGAAAACACCCAACAAAATGCTCAACGGATCTCTCAGAAATTCGATTTCAAACAATTTGCTGCTCTTTTAACTAGAAACTACATTTCCAAATGCATTTATTAGTCAGATTTGCCTCATAGCAAGCAAAGATTCTAAGCTGCTATCAGACAGATGTTCTTAAACTGCATCACAGGGCACATTTTCTGGACAACAGAGTTTATTCTTCTTATTTGCAGGTGTTGAATCCCTTTGAAATGCACTTAAACACAGACTCATTTCCCAACATTGTGGATGTACATTAACACTGGGGTTACCACATGGATGTCAGAGCACCATCAAAGTAGGGGTGTATTTCATAAACCTCAGTAAAGGTATTTCTTACAAACAAAAAACCAAACTTCGTATCAAAAAGTTTGAGAATACTTAGGGTTTGAAGGCGCTAAGATTCTTAACAACAAAATGCACAGGAACAGAGTGGAAAGAGACGGATGATTGCTAGTGCACACAAAGCAACAACCCGAGTCAACTCCACACCTGTAACATTTCTCTAGACCATACTGGGGGCAGTAAGAATGCTATACAGTGCGCTTTCCTCTTTGTAGGGCACTTTTTTCTAAAGAGACACACACACACAGTCGATGGTATTTCTCATTAAAAGACCAGTTACTGTTTCTCCTTGGCAATAACTAGAGGACGAGTGCAAAAAAATAAATTATTGGCAATCCCATTTGAGAGCTGTTTTGCAACTCACCTTCTGATCTCAGACAGTGACTTCTGACTATAATAATAACAACGATAAAAATAATGAGTAACGTAGATAGTATTGCTGGCCAATGCCCTTTTAACATTGCACTGCTTTTTGTGCATGATCACTAGTAGTACAACATAAAAAGGGCACTGGACAGACACCACTCGAAGAAAAAAGTAGGTCTACTACACCAAAAATACAGAGCCAGAAATTAACTACCCTGCTCTGAATGAAGCACTCTCAGCTCATCTGGCAGTTAATCCACGTGTTATCAAATTTTACTAAATGGATGTCCACAAAATTTCTGACGGTGCGTACGGGAAGGCACAGCTCAGCGTGTGGAGTCCTGAGCGCTGAAGGTTAATGAAATGGTTGCTGTACAGAAGGGTACATTTATCACCCGCCACTACCACGTGCTGTATTTTCATTAGAGGCCTGACTCTGCGTCGGTTGAAGCTGCTGGAAAGGTCTCCACTCCCAGCTGACTTAACGAACGCGTGTGCAGCACAGCCTCAGGTGCCCGAGCCCTAAAGTCCAGCACCCAGTATTCTTATTTGAATTGTTAATAAGTTAGCTTTACAATCTTCCGCATAATGAATCTCATTTTGTGTTGTAGATGATACGGTTCGTTCAGCTCTTCTTGTTATTGTACTTTGAGCAATAGTCTCAAATAACCATCGATTACCTGGCATTCTCATACATGTTGTTCTTTTCAAGCTCCTACAAATTAGTTTATCCCTGGTTCTATGAGACTAAAATGAAGCTTTCCATGAAATGTATGTCAAAACCTCTAGGGAAATAAGAAGTGTTATTTTATCACACTTCTGTGGAGAGTGCTGACTTCACAGGAAATCCAGGAAGAAGAAACAATGAGCAGAAAGAAAAGCCAGAGACGCAAAGCTGCAATAGGTGAGACGTAGTTGCCAATGTACATATACAATGACTAAGAAAAATACTGCACCTGTGAATGAGGTGTGGATATAGGAAATTAATAAGTGAAATTGTTCAAGGTGTATTTAAGAAATCACTCTCTTCTTAAAAAAAAAAAAAAAAGGAAAAGAAAAAGAAAAAAGAAGAAAAGAAAAAAAGAAGAAATCAAAAGAAAGAGGTAAAAATTCAACTGCCGTGTGCCACCCAGCAGTTGTAATGGAAGAAGGCAGCCAGGCATTCCGTCTTCTGCTAGAAGAAATTAACAGAAGAATCAAACGGGAAAATGTAAGAGCAGCAGGGTGAAATCAGAATCAACTCAGTTTCCAAATGGATTACCCAAATGATTTGGGGTAATTAGAACGGGGTGAAAGCCCAAGCTATAATCTCAAACCGTTTGGAAGTTTTGAGCCCACAGGCACCATCTGTGTGGATAATTGACCCAACTGAGCTCTCCACCTTCAAATTATTTGTGCAACGATCATTTTAGTTTACTCGTGAAGTAGACCGTAACACAGTGTCCCATTACTGTCTGCTTCCACTACCATATATAAAAGCCCCTGTGAACTTTAAGGGGGCCAAAATACCTCTCTGATTATTTACATGGCCTAAAATGAGTATCACTGATGAGCAAACTTTAAAAGTAAGATTTTCAATAAAACCCAGGAAAAAATACACAACATTAAATAAATAAATATCAACATCTAACCTGGGTTTCCCTAAACAGATTTCTGAATTATTATTTCTAAACCAGGCTTTACCAAAAAAACCCCAACGAAACAACACACGGCCCACCCCCCAAAAAAACCTCAACATCCCAAAAAGCATACTAACAAAAAAATATGGAGAGATCAAACTTACACTATGGGCAAGGCTGAGGCTTTGAATCTAAAATCAGAACAACGTCAAAGCTCTGACAAAAATTCAGTGATACCCAATTCACATACTCTATATTATTCTAACTATTCGGTATGATGACTGCAGTTCGGTAGCTAAAGAAAAATAACCCCACCTTCTCAAAAGCATAGTTTCTTCAAAGAAAACAAAACAAAACACACCACCTTGGTTTTGAAGTGCAGTAAAACTGGGAATTAGGTAGGAAAGTTTGAATTCTCTGATCTTTCAACCAATACAGATATTTCGGCATTTATTAAAATTCTTACTTTTTATTCTTATGCCAAAACAGTATTGTAGCTTAAAATATGCACTCAGAATTCTGTGTCTTACTATTGCAGTGACATGCAGGTCACTCAATGGGGTGACAAAAGCACGTGAGCGGAACAAGTTCACATTTAGACAACTTTCAGCCAGTTTTTCCTTTTCAGACAACACTTACTGGCCTGCTGTACCTAATGGTTTTAAGGGGCACATTATGCTGGTGCTGACGAAAAGTAACTGAAGCAGCAATAAAGTAAGTAAAAGTAAACTAAACAAGTTTAAACCCAGAATATTAAGCAGCACACTAATTCTGTGTATTAAAGTCTAGGACTCATTAGGTTAGAGGATAATGTGGATATACAATATTGCCCACCATGTTCTCCCAGTGTTCCGCCTATTCTTAATTTCTCTTGAATATTCCACTTGGGTGATGTCACTGTGTAGACGCAAGACCTAGGAGACTATTAAACTCATTTTTACATATTTCTTAATTAGAACATGAAACGAAGATTGCTGGGGGGGGGGGGAGACAACTCTATTGTTATCATTTGTCTCTGTATTGAATAATACAGAGACTTTTTTCTCCATAAGGACACTTGTGGTTTCTCAATTAAGTTACCTAACACTGCTGCTAGGACAATTAAAATTACAAAAAACTTCTACAAGTTTCCAAGCAAAAACCGAAGGAGCGTCGTATTGTGGAGAACTGTGTCAGCATGAGCACTTCAATTTACATAGGGATTTAGGAATAGAAATTATAGTATCTATTCAGCAACTGGATGCGTAAAATATTCCCAAAGCATTTTAAAAGTGCAAACGAGGTTTCGTTATACAGATGCAAAAATGAAGATGAGGGTTTGAAGGATGCCACGGAGAAGCTGGTTGTTTAAAGAGACAGTTGTCCAGTGCCTCGCAATACCTGAAAGCACAGCACAGCGCGGTTGGGGGGGTTGTTTTGCTTTTTTTTTTTTTCTCCTTTTCCCCGCTTTTCCACAAGCGGGACCGGCAGAAAGGCGGCTATTACATAAGGCAGCTCGGTCTCGCCTTCCGCGGCCGGCCCAAAAAGTGCGGAAAAGAAGTTAAACGCTGCGCAAAACTACCCGAACTCGGGAGGGCTGCGGGAAAAGCCACCTTCTCCTCAGGACCGGCCGCAGCCCAGGCCCCGCCAAGGGAGGGAAGGCTGAAGGGGCCGCAGCGCTCCCGCTGAGGGGCCGGCGGGCGGGCGGCCGCCACACGCACTCTCGCCTCAGGGCGGCCCGGCCCCGCAGCGCCCACCCGCGGCGAGGCGACGGGGGAGAGACTCCCCGCCTCCCCTCCCGCTGCCACCTCCGCTCTACCTTCCCCCCGCCGACCCCACCGGGAAGCTGAGGAGAAGCGGAGCCCGAGGAGGCGCCATCCATCCCGGCGGGACTTCATCCCGCTTCCTTCCCCCCTCCCCCCCCCCGCCTCCCCGGGAATGAAACAGGCCTCTCCACCCCGGGGACACACACACACACACACCCCCCCCCCGTAGGGGGAAAATGGTGCAGCCCAGGTGAGAGCTCCACCCTGAGAGAAAATGGAGCGGCACCNCCACCTCCTCCTCCTCCCCAGCCGCACCCGCGTCCCCGCTTCGCTTTTCCCTCCCTCAGGCCGCGGCCCCCGCGTCCACCGAGCCGCCCCCGCCGTCGGCCCCACCGCCCCTCAGCCCGGCCGCCGCCCGGACTCACCAGGGCCTCGAGCCTGGTAACCGCCGTCTCCATGTTGAATAGTTGACATTCCTCAGGCGGCGGCGGCGGCGGGGAGATACCCACCCCCCGCTCCGCAGGATGGGAGAGTCGGCGGCTGCCATTGGGCAGCTGTCACTCGCCGCCCCTCTCCCATTGGCTGGCCGCTGACAGAGGGCGCCCGCCATTGGGCGGGGGAGAATGTAAACCCTCGCCGAGGTAGGCGGGAGCCCATTGGTCGGTAGAAAAACTGCAGCTAGTGATTGGCTAGGAGAAGGGGGGGGGGCGCCGCGCGCCGCCATTGGTCCAGAGTGGAATCTAGCGGTGGTTGGCTGGAGTAGGGAGCGCAGCGCTGCGATTGGCCGGTATGGGAAGCGGTCGATTAGCTGCCGTCCGTCTCCGGCGGGGCGGGGGAGCGCCGATCACCTCCTCGGGTTCCCCGCGGCGGGCCGGTGCTCCCCCACCGTCCAAGCCCATTGGCCAGGCGAGCAGAATTCCCACCGCTGATTGGCGGGGCTGAAAAACCATTATCCAATGGCGGGGCTCATCTCCTCAGTGCGCCCCAGGGCGGGGCGGAGCAGCGCTCGGCACGCGATTGGCCCTCGAGCCGCTCCCGTCGAGCCCGCGTCCGCCCAGCGGCCAATCAGCGGGCGGCGAAGCGCGGGCGGTGGTGGTTGGGGGGAGGGTGACGGCAGAGAGCGGCGCTCCCATTGGCTGCGCGCGGCGCGGGGAGCGGTTTGAATCGGCGGCGCCGGGCAGGGAGGNGGGGCGGGTGTTGAGACAGCCCGTGAGGCAGCGCCGGCGGTCGGGGAAGGCCCGGGCCCTCTTTCTGTGGCGTCTTCACGTGTTTTGCCTGCCTTCTCCCCAGGCGTCATTTCCCCCAAATGCAATATTTGTCACTTCAGGAGAGAGAAAAGCTGTCGACAAAAGCCCATATAAAACGGTACTTTTCACATTGTTCGCTCCTCTCTCTCACGTACAAACACAGCCCAGCAGATCATAGGAACTTAAAAGGAGGGTTGTTTTTTTTTTATCAGTTGCATGTAATACTTCCAGCAAGACAACTGGGAATAACTTTTTGATTTTTGGGATGCAGTCCATGTTCTTCCCTACTGATTTGGTGGTAGCTCTGTCCCCACGTGAACGTGGGTATTTTTCTGTACGTTAATTTTGAACGTGTCCTTTTTAACAGTAATGGCAAAGTATAAGAAATGCCGACGAAAACGGAGAGCCAGGGCAAAATTTCTACTGGGGAAAAAAGGAGATGCTGCAAACCCAAAGCCCCAGGGCTCGGGTTGTCCTTCGGCACGGTAAGAGGCTCAATTGGAAGTTTTCCCTTTTTACCTTAATTTTTGGATCCACTGTTTGCTCCGGATGGTTCGTGGAAGTGAGGTCACAGAATTGTGTTTGGAGTATGTACATCCTGCTGTGGATGCTATGGAATTGCTTCATCTTGTATTATCTTCTAGTACTCTATCACTAACTTTAGTGTGCAGGAAAAGCAGTTTGGATAAAAACATATTGCAAATATGATTCCCACCCCCCTTCTTTATTGAATTTGTCTTGATCTTTCCTGGTCTCTGTGCTCATGTTTACTCTGTTGCCACCTGCTGTTGCCAGCAGTTGTCATTTCCAGATGATTGGTCACAGTTAACCTTTTTAAAGGCTGAAATTATGGATATTATTTTGTCCTCATTCTGAAATGTTCTGTCCCAGGTCAGCAGGTGATCTTTCTCCGAACACATCATCTGTCCCAAGCCATCTGTCGTCACTCTGGTCATTAGCCTTGCCCAAAGTAAAAAACGTGGTAAAACCCTTTACGACAACAGCATCATTTTTGTATTGTTGGTGCCAGAATACGGTTGCACAGGTATGTTTTCTATTTCTCTATTTTTGCCAATGTTCTTAGTGCTCAGTTGTGGGACATACAGGCAGATTTGTGAACTAAGGAGTAAATTTAGTTACGTCTATTGAAACATCCGAAGTGTATTTTGTGTTTCCTGTTGCAGGAATAAGTACGAGAAGAGTGTCAAGGCCACTGCAGACATTAAATGCATATGTGAAATTGTAGGGGGTTTATTGCAGTATGAGGAGGATTTGCAGTGACAGAGCTTGCGGCCTGTGTTTCGTAGCAGAAATGATTGTATGAATTTTTCATGTCAAATGTGAATTATACTTCAGAATTCATAGATGACGTTAAAGTTCTTTTGGAGAAAGTCACTCCTTGTGTTCCTGCCAAGGAAAATATTTGGTGAAATTTTGTATCTTCGTGTTGTGCCTTTCCACTGACTGCAATGAGAAGACCTTGCGATAGAGCTTTCAACAGTGATCATAGCTCTGTCTCTGGAAACATAACTTGGTGAAAACGCTTATTTGGTTTCTTTTTATGCTTAGAGTCTTAAGGTGGTTAAAGACACTGTATTTCCATCACAAATCTACCTAAGGGAGCTAAATACGTTCAGAGAGCAGCTGGAAAAGTTGGAAGCTGAATTTTCCAGACTACAAGGAAGACTCCAGGTCAGTCTCAGTCCCGGTGGGGCAGGGTAATGTTTGTTTGTGTGAGCATGTAAGGGACAGTGCAGATAAACTGAAATATTAAGAGCTCCTCATTGGGTAGCGTTTCACTACTTCTTCGCATTCAGCATTACTAAGCTGCGGTTACCTCACAGCTAGAGGGAACTGCTTTGCTGGCCAGCATCATAGGAGGCTTTATATGTCTTTCTGGATCAACTGAAGCCAGAACCTCTGTTCTCTGAAATTCCATCTACTTTTGCCGGTGGATTTAATATACCCTTATTTATTTATATTGTTTTCAGATGAATGGAATTGCAGCCTTCTCTTCAGAAAATTCTCTCTGTCAAAGGTGTAATAAACCAGTCCTGGGCGGTCCTGCACAAATGCAGATGGACCCACTGTCATCGGTGTCTGCGCCTTCTGCAACACAGCTGCAGCCTGTATCTGCGCCCCCTCCACCTCTTCCTCCTCCTCCACCGCCACCACCACCACCACTGCCCCCACCAAAACTGCCTCCGGCACCTCTCCTCCTCAAACGGGGCAACGGCTCCAAAGCGCTTCTGGTAGGGAGTGAAACATTCCTCTGTTTCTTCGCTTCTGCCTGGGTTTTTGGGCTCGGTTTCATCAGGAATGTCTCTGTGAACGCTCCGTCACTTGCCGATCCTCATTTCCCTTTCAACCACCTTTGTTGTCAGGCACCATCACTGAAAAAAGACGGGCCAATGCAGATCACTCTCAAAGATCTCCTGAACGTTAAACTGAAGAAGGCAGACAGCAACCTGAGAATGGATAAGGTAAACTGGAGGACATGGGGATAAATGGATGATGGTGTATTGGGCAAACTCCACGCCGGAACTGATGTATTTCCTGCAATGCTTGTCTTGGCCCCTCATAGAATTGTTTCAATAAATTAATTATTATCTTCCAAAATCCTCGTGATCAGCATTAAGTCATCCTTCTTGTTCTGCACCTGGGCATTCAAAGTGAAAAATTAAGAGACTAAGTCCAACCTCAGCTAGCGTGCAAGACAGTTCTCCTCATTTTAGATTAAGGACGGGTGCCTTTACGTCTCTTTGTTATAGATTTTAAGCTTTCTTTTGCCTAGCTGAAATATTGTTTGCAAAAGTCTTTTTTGTTTGTTTGTTTTAAATAAATCTATTTTTGTCCAAGGCACATTAAAATCTAAGTGATTCAAAAAAGCATAAAAGCCATAAACCACAGAAGTCTTTCAGAATATAAATATTAAATAGAGTTAAGGTTAATAGAGCCCTTCTAAGGTTTATTTGTGGTAACGTTCCTTTTCTCACTTCAGGCAGAATCCCCAGTGAAGACACGCAGGGCATTAATTACAGTCTCGGATTTACAGAGTGTTAGTCTGAGACCCAAATCCAAGCCACCAGCTCATGTTACAAACTCCTTAACGTAAGATGTTTTCTACTTTTCTTTGCTATTAAGTTTTTCTGTTCTGAACAGCAATTAACATTGTTTACAGAGCGCAATGTATTTTATTTTAACCATTTGGTTTGTTCTGTTAGTACCCCTCCTAAAAATCACTTGGATCTTCGAAAACATCTGAAGAAAGTCAATATACAAAGGTAAGTTCCTTTCTATCCTCCTGTTTGGTTTTTCTAGAAAAAACCGAGAACTAATCATAATTCCCCTTGTTTGCAATCTTTTCAGAAGCCCCGGTGGCACGCCGCTAAATAGTAAAGAAAACATGGAATGCGGGTCTGGGCTGACACCGATAATGACACAGGCACTACGGCGCAAATTTCAGGCAAGTCATGATGTGTCTCTTTTTGGAATGATAAACTTTACAATCCATAGAATCTCGTAGTGATTTTTGCCCTGCAGTGCAGTGCCATTGGTATGTATTACCCAAGTCACAGTCGCTCTGTAATTCTCCTCCAGAAGCCATAAGTACCCCTAAATAAGGGGGCTCGTTTCACCAATTCCCATTTTAATGGTAAGAAAAGTGCAGTGGAAATGCCATTGCCCGTCTTCCAGCAGGTTATTTGACAGTGGTTAAGAAGAAAAGTTGCTTTTTTTGATGGCCATTCTAGTGCTTCAATGTGAGCTCTCTCATCACACTTCCAGTTTGCAGGAGAACAAAATCTGAGGGTTAACGATATCTTTTATTTTTTGGTGTGTCTGTTTTCTTTTATGAATCTCAGCTAAGAACTACGCTGTATTTTCTCTCAGTCATAATTAGCACTAAGCTCATCTTCCAAGATCTGACCCTTTTCTTATTTTGACAGATGGCTCATCCGAAGAGTCCCTCGCCATCCCGGTTAAGTGCTGCAAACAGCTTTGATGAGCAAAAGTAGGTTTATGGAACAACGTATTTTTCATTTGTGGTCAGGAAACCACTCGAATCCCACTTTTATCTCACTCAGGCATATGTATTTGTATGGAAATGTTGTGCACACGTGAACAGGGCATTATGAAACCCCTTCAGAATTCTGCTTTTTAAAGGCCGCGTCTTTGTAATATCTCTCAGTCTTGTTGCATCTTTTCTGTTAATGGAAAAAAAACCCCAACTAAACAATGAAATTCCCCAAGTCTTTTGTGACTTGGCCGCTGCTGAAGCAGGGACTATTATGTTCCCAGCACCGGTGATCCTCGTAATATACATCCATGTGTATTTGCTCAAATTGAGTATTGTTAGTATGGGGTGGTTTGGGTTTTTTTGGAACAAGAAAAGCCTTGATGGTGACACTACAAGTTGGCAGAAAAGCAGCGGTTTCGCACTTTAACGTGAACTGAAGCGAGAGGCTGCGCCTTGGCACTGGCAGTGTCCGTAGGTGGGTTGGATGAAGACTAGGAAGCGCATTCCACGACTATCACTTTGGGCTGGTGTCACGTCCCCGAGCGCGTTCACAGACCGCGCTGCTGAAAGCCTGAAACTGCCCGAGTTCAAAGCCAAGTTCCCCGGCGGGGGGGGGGNCCCCCCAGCGGGCGGCGCGGGGGGGGGGGGGGGGGGCGGGGGGACCACGGCCCCGCGGTACCGAGACTGGGGCTGTTGGGCGGCCGGAGAGGTACGCCACGCCGCGCCGCTCCGCCCTATCGTTGCTCCTGGTTTATTTATTACAAAGCGTTGCCGCGGCGCGTCTCTCTCCCCCCGCTCCCCGCGGCCGGCACCGGCGGCTCCCGAAGCTCCGGTAACAATCGCGCCGCCGCCGGTTCGCCGCCCCCCAATCCTTGNGACTGCCGCCGCGGCCGCCGAGGGGGGCGGCCCGGGGGCGGCGGCGGCGGCGGGCGGCGACGAGGAGGTGTGCGTGGTGGGCATCTTCGGGAAGACGGCGCTGCAGCTGTGCTCGGAGAAGGCGGCTCTGGTGAGCACCGTGTGTGACCGGCAGGTCTTCCCCCTCTTCGAGGAGGACCCCGAGCTGGCGGAGGGCGCCGCGGGGCAGGAGGGCGAGCCGGCGGGCAAGGACTACAACCAGCTGCAGGCCTACTACAGCCAGGAGAGCAGGGTGTTGTACCTGGTGCTCACCTCCATCTGCGACACGCCGCAGCTGCTGCGGGCCTGTGGGGACCTGGCGGCCGCTGAGAGCAGGGAGAACGGGCCCGGCCACCCCGCCGGGGGCCCCGCTCCCCTGCCTCATGCCGAGGCCCACGAGTTCTGGAAGCACCAGGAGAAGCTGCACTGCCTGAGCCTCCTCTACCTCTTCTCCGTCTGCCACATCCTGCTGCTGGTGCATCCCACCTGCTCCTTCGACATCACCTACGACCGCGTCTTCAGGGCGCTGGACGGGCTGCGCCAGAAGGTCCTGCCCTCCCTGAAGGCTGCCATCAAAGACTGCCCGGTCGGCAAGGAGTGGAAGCTCAACTGCAGACCGTGCCCTCCGCGCCTTCTCTTCCTCTTCCAACTCAACGGGGCCCTGAAGGTGGATCCCCTCCCAGGCAGGGGCCAGGACCCCTGTGGTCACCTGGAAAAGCCTCCCCCCAAGAAGCACTCCCCCAAGAGAAGGTTGCAGCATGCTCTGGAGGATCAGATCTACCGCATTTTCCGCAAGAGCAGAGTGCTGACCAACCAGAGCATCAACTGCCTGTTCACCGTGCCTGCTAACCAGGCGTTCGTCTATATTGTGGCTGGTGGGCCCCAGGACGGAGATGATCCGGTAGCCATGCTTCTCGACCAACTCAGGAGCAGCTGCACCATGAGAGAGACAGATTCACTGCTGGCTCCCGCCCTGTCGGGACCCAGGAGGTACCAGATGATGCGGCACGGCAGGCAGCAGCTGTCCTTCCACGCAGAGAGCAGCAGCAGCAGCTCCAGCTCCTCTGGGCAGCTTGTGGACTGCACCCTCAAGGAGTTCTTGTGGCAGCACGTGGAGCTGGTGCTGAGCAAGAAGGGCTTCGATGACAGCGTGGGGAGGAACCCGCAGCCCTCTCACTTCGAGCTCCCCACCTACCAGAAGTGGGTTGCTGCAGCTTTAAAACTGTACGAAGTGACCATTGAAGGCAAAGATGACGACCCAACCTCTCTCACTGGGGAACTGAGCTCAAAAATCATGAGTAGCATCAAAGTTTTGGAAGGCTATTTAGATATAGACACCAAGTTCTCTGAAAACCGTTGCCAGAAAGCTCTCCCCATGGCCCACAGCGCCTATCAGTCCAACCTGCCCCACAATTACACCATGACGGTCCATAAGAACCAACTGGCCCAGGCCTTGCGTGTGTACAGTCAGCATGCCCGCGGCCCGGCCTTCCACAAGTACGCCATGCAGCTTAACGAGGACTGCTACAAGTTCTGGAGCAACGGGCATCAGCTTTGTGAAGAGCGAAGTCTAACTGACCAGCACTGCGTGCATAAATTCCATCTGCTCCCAAAAGCAGGTAAAGAAGCTCACTTGTAATGGGGTCTCGTGGCTTAATTTTGTATCTGTTTTAAAATATCTCGTCTTAGGCTGAAAACACTGACTCCTCCACGTTTATGGAAGATGAAAGCTTGACTGCTTTAAAGCTTCATCTTTGTAGAGTGGGATTAATTATAGCAGAGCTGTTGTGCAGGTTTCCTTTATGTTGAGTAACGTTTAGGAGCGAGTGCACTGTTAGCAGGAACTTTGATTTTGGTAGTAACTTTGATTCCATCTTGCTAACCAGAGACACGACCCTGGAGTCGTCCTAACCAGACGTGTAAGAGAAAAAAAGTTTTCTAGGAAGCATGAGTGCCCCCCACTTATTTAAATAGCTTGATTGAAGTCAATCAAGGAATGGAAACTGTCTGATACACATTTATTGCAAGGAGAAGAACTATTGGTGCTTTTTAGGAGGAGGTGAAAATAAAGAAGATTTGGTTTAGTGGCATAACCTACACTGGAACTTTGTTTTACAAGTGGGAAAGGGAGGAGTTCCTTGACAAACTGGCATTGTTGGCAAATAATTTTGCATATGTATGTAGCAGGGAGGAAGCGGTGGATGAAGGGAATTAGGGAATCTCTAGAAATGGCGAGCAATTTAGCTAGGGCTTGATTGATTTTTGCTTTCAGGGGAAAAGCCGGAAGCAGACAGAAATCCTCCAGTTCTGTACCACAACAGCCGGGCTCGTTCCACTGGTGCCTGTAACTGTGGGAGGAAGCAAGCTCCTCGGGATGATCCATTTGATATCAAAGCAGCTAATTACGACTTTTACCAGGTAACTATTAGGTCTCTATTTTTGCTTCAAGCGGTGCTTTTGCTTCATCAACAAAGTCTGCATTCTGCAGTGACTACAATTAAGTTTTCTCTAAACCTTATCGACTTGTAAATGTTGCTTGGGGGAGATATTTCTGGGAGCAGAAATAGTTTGCATGATGGGCTGACCAGAGTGGGCAGCTGCAGTGTTCACCTGTGCGCGCACACAGGAGCATCTATTTACACTTCAAGTGTGTTGGCTCATGTGAATTTTAAATCCATCGTGTCTGTGGGCTGTATTCCCATCGCCTCTGTGGTTCTCACGAAGCACAAACCTCTTAATTGTAGCGGCTGAATGTTAAGACTCTGAACTCCCTCATCCCAGAGAGGGCAGATGGAAAGTTAACCGCATCTTCTTTCTCATAGCTGCTGGAGGAAAAATGCTGTGGGAAACTGGAGCACATCAACTTTCCTGTATTTCAGCCAAGCACGCCTGATCCGGCACCTGCTCGGGATGAGTCTTCGCCCGCCCCTCCGGAAGGCGAGATTGAGAAACTTAAAGAAAAAGAACCTCAGACTCAGGGAGAGAGCACGGGCCTGAGCTTAGCCCTCAGCCTGGGCCAGTCGACGGGCAGCTTGGGTGCGTACCCGCCTGACGCCCAGGGTGGGGGTGACAACGCAGACAGTCATGGGCAGAGCGGGGACTCCAGGAGTGAGAAGAGGCCAAGCCTGGTAGATCGGCAGGCGTCCACCGTCGAGTACCTCCCTGGCATGCTCCATTCTAATTGCCCCAAAGGGCTTTTGCCCAAATTCTCCAGTTGGTCACTGGTTAAGCTGGGGCCTGCTAAGGCTTATAACTTCCACACAGGCTTAGACCAGCAAGGCTTTATCCCGGGAACGAACTATTTAATGCCTTGGGACATTGTCATCAGGACGAGAACTGAAGATGAAGGAGACTTGGATACCAATTCCTGGCCTGCGCCGAACAAGGCTGTTCCTGGAAAAAGAAGTGCGGTTGTGATGGGCAGAGGAAGACGGAGAGATGACATAGCTCGAGCTTTTGTAGGATTTGAATATGAAGACGCACGTGGACGGAGGTTCATGTGTTCGGGGCCTGATAAGGTCATGAAAGTGATGGGAGGGGGGCCAAAGGAATCCGCCATCAAAGCCCTCAATTCTGACATGCCGCTGTACATCCTGTCGTCGACTCAGGGACGGGGACTCAAGCCGCATTACGCTCAGTTCATGAGACTCTTTGTGGTGGTTCCTGATGCTCCGCTGCAGATCACGTTAACGCCTCAGGTAAGGAACGGAAGAGGGAATCTGGTAACGGCAGAGAAGGGCTTGGTTGTTGCGATGTTAATTGCAGGACCCGGAGCCACAAGGTGCAAAAGGTGTTAGAGGGATGCAACAGGAAACTCACTCCAACTCAAATCAGCTTTGGTCAAGCTCTCTAAGGCAGTAGTCACCAAAAGTATCTGTTTTATAAATGGTTGGTGTTTGTTTTTTGTTTTTGTTAACTTAAAGATTGGTGTATGCCAGCTTTATACTTTGTATATTTATCAAGGATGAATTAATAGCATTCCGTTACAACTGAGTAATGGCTGTGTAAGAATGAAGTTTTTAAATGTCAGAGAGAAAAGCCGTGACTCATTGCTGAGATTCATTATTATTAGTTACCCTTTGAATTTAGGAGGTGAAAAGGTGTTGGCTTTTTTAATGGGAGATTTTTTTTCCCATTTCCAAATGCATATTAAAAAATTGAGAAAAAGCTCCATTTCCACTTTGTTACTTTTTAAGTTGGTAAAATAGGAACAAGTGTGTATTTGTTCAGTTGCTGCTATATGAAATACTGTGCGCACATAAGTGTTATTTGTTGGACTGGTAAGAAAATTGGTGTTCGTTGTACAGTAACGTCACTGAGTAACAACAGTCAGCACAAAACCCATCTGGGTGAGTGGGGGGAGGCAGATCTGGGACATTTTGTAACCCTTTGAGCTGTTTGAGAAGTGCCACGAGATCCTTCTTACTGAATCACAAAACAACAGAGTTGGCTTCTTTTATGGGGCACCTTCAGCTACTCCAGTATGAATCTGCTTTGTTTTAGAAGCTAAAAGAAAAATACTGGCTGAAACCTGACGCCAACACCAAAATTTCAATGCGGTTTGCAATTTATCGTGTTACTGTTTGAAATTAAGGGAAGAACTGAAGGTTCAGTTTGTGCTGATGCTTACTTTGCTCTTCATTCCCAATTTACATCTGTACGGCAGCTTTTGACTCCTAGAGGTGTGGTTTTATTTGGAAAATCCAATATGCTTTGTGTTGTGGGTTCCCGCATCAGTTCCTCGGCTGCATAAAAATCTTAATACAAATTCTGTATATATGAAATGTTGCTGAAATCCTGGAAAACTCACACTAGTTTAGAGTGTGGTAACAGTATCTCTGCTAAAACCCGCTGTTAACGCAGCGTTTAGTACTGCCCGAGAGGCGAATGGCTTGTGTTTGTATTGTGGATCTCCTTGGGGGAGGACCTAACCTGCAGCCTTAAATTCAGCATCTTTACCATGATAAAACTGGAGATTTATGGATGTCTCACAATAACGGCACAGTGGTTTCCTGGAACGTGCCAAAGTGGGTAAGAACCTGGTTGTAGGCAAGACTTAGTAGACTTCCTTGGACTCTGTTTGCTCATAAGTTTGGTTAGTTGTTTTTGAATTCTGATAATGGTTGATTACCTCTTTATTTCCTTGTTTTCAGGTTCAGCCAGGGCCACCACCTTGTCCTGTCTTTTACCCTGAGAAGCAGGAAATAACCCTTCCATCGGATGGACTGTGGGTGCTTAGATTTCCTTACGCGTACGTTACGGAACGTGGACCCTGCTTTCCTCCCAAAGAAAGCCAACAATTAATGAGTTACAAAGTTCTCCGAGGAATACTGAAAGCGATTACACAGTAAGATTTATTCTGGTAGATTGATTTTAGTTTAAAAAGACTATCTTCAATCCAAATCCTGCATCTTGACTCCTGTCTGTCACTGATCTAGTGAATCTAGAATCCCGCTGTGTTTCACTGGAACACGGTCAGGTTGAAAATAAGGTCTGGTATCAAAGTGGATAAAGGAATCTAGGAGAAATGTAAATTTTCCGTTTATTAAATTTTCATATGTAAAAAATAAAAGCTGGTTATCACAATAGACTGAGCCTGTATTACTAGATGTTTTGATGATAGTGCTTTTCCCCATCACATCTTTCTACATACATCTTTGGGAATATTTAAAAATTAGTATTGCCTGAAATCAAGAGTTGTCTTTGTCATATTGATTCAACGTAGGGCAGAATCTTTTCTCTTTTTCTAAACATGCTGTTTCGAGGTAAATGGCAGATACTTTTAATGTGCTGATGCAAGAAATCATTTGTCTTTGATCTTGTTTTCAAAAAAAAATACAAAAAGGCATTGCAGTTCTGGTTTGTATTAACACCATAGCCAGAAACTGCTTGCCTAGATCAAGTTGAATTATTTTACTGTATTTGTATTAATAGATCAGATTTTGTTAAAAGGCCAACTTAATTTCATATTTTGGAATGACAGATGTCTCTGGAAACTAAACCTGCTGGTAAATTTGTGGAAAATGCAGAGCTGTAGAGGCTTGTTCATTCTAAGCAACTACAGCTTGTCAGTATAGCTTGACTTGTCATGATTTAAACAGGCTTTTGGTTGCTAAAAGGATGGTTTTGGCCCAGTTTAAATCTCAAATGGAAGGAGTTTGAGTAAAGATACCACGCTTCCCAAAAGATGTGCTGCATGATGTACTGAAAGGTGGCTTAAATCCTGCGAGCTTCACGCGGGGCTGTCAGTGCCAGAAAATTAGTCACAGTAAATCAACTTCTAACTTTTTGTCGAGGTAAGATGTATTAGTGATACTGACTGTATGCCGAGGCCTAATTGAATTTCTAGAGTATTTGTTTTTAATTAGCACGCATGTGAAGTTTAATTTGCCAGTTTTGTTGGAATACAGTAATTATACTGCATGACCAGAGCTGAGACCTGGTTTCTGTTGCGCGTCCGGCGCCTCTGATGGGCCAGGTGTGGAAAACGCCTCCCCGCCTCTGTGCAGGCGACGGCGTCTCCCTCCCCACGCCTTAACGAACTCAGATTTCCCAAGCGCTACAGCCATTCCCCAGCGCCATCAATAACATGAAAAGCACGAGGGAGAACGGTGGTCTGTGTGAGGTGCGGCCCCGCTACGAGGCAGTGGGGAAAGAGGAATCAAAAAATCATAAAATGGTTGGGGTTGGCAGGGCCCTCTGGAGGTCATCTGGTCCAACCCCGGCCAGAGCAGGTGGCACAGGATGNGACACAAGACTCCAGATGTGGCCTCGCCGAGGCAGAGCGAAGAGGGGGATGACCTCCCCCTTTAATAACGGGAAATTAAAGCGTGGGATTGGAAATTTAATTTGTTAACTTTAAAAAAGAAAAGAAAAAAAAAAAAGGGCGAGCCGTGACAGACCGACAGGCGACCGCGCCCCCGCCCGCCTCAGAGGGGCAGCGGCGTCTTCGCTGAGGGGCGCCCTTGGCGGGAAAGGCGGGGCGGGGTGTCCCCTCCGCGCCTGCGCACTGAGGCGCGGCCCGGCCCGGGGGCGGGGGGAGGCGGTGCGGTGCGGCTGCGCGGCCGCAGTGGTAGCGGCTCCCGCAGCGCTGCCGCCTCGCTGGGAGCCGGCTGCGGGGCTGGGCCGGGCCGGGCGGGCGGGGAGCCGGGAGCCGGCGAGAGGCGCAGGATGTCGGCCACGTTCTACGTGCTCTCCACGCTGGGCGGATACGTCCTCACCTCGGCGCTTCTCCTCAAGTGCCCGGGGCTGCTCCACCGACCCAAGCGGCAGCGCTTCCGTTGCCGGCACATCTCCCACCGCGGCGGTGAGTGAGGGGGCGCGGGCAGGGGAGGGGGGCGCCGCTTCCTGCCGTCCGTCCCTCCCTCGCCTCGGGCTCCCCGGGGGCTGCAGCCCCCCCCCGGCTCCGGGCGCTGCGGGGCGATCCCTCCCCGCTGCCTCAGGGCGCTTCTCTCCCCCCCCATCCCCGGGAGGGTCTTGCGGGGCCGCCGCTCGCTGCGGGCTCCCTTTAAACCTTCCTCCCGCAACCTAATTTTAGGTGCCACCTGCTGACCGGTGCCTGATTTCAAAGCTGAATCAGCCTCCGGACTCAAAAACGCGTCAGCCGAAATCAGCCTTGTTTTAACGTGGGTCCTGATGGTTTCCCCTCGCAAACGTTTGGGTTTTGTTGGTTTTTTCCTTCTTCCCGATGATTCCGTATTACGGTATTTCTCTTCCGAATGAGAGGGGCAGCTGGCTGCTGCTTAGATCGGGTACAGAAGATGAATCTTCTTGCCTCTAAGTGCCTGTTTGCCCTCTGGTTTCAGAAGAACCGCAGTTCGCCGAGACGCAGTTCTTGCTCCCCGAGCTGTTGCAGACAGTTAATGGTTTGATCCCGTGGTAAAACCAATCTCCTTTTGGGATTCTTGTCTCCTCTGTGCGCCTGGTGCCAGGGCCTTGCGGGCAGGCTGGTTGCTTCTGTCTAAAATAATAGCTAAAAGGTGATTTTAAAGTTTCTTCTACCTTTTCCAAAGCATTAGTAGGAAAAAAACCCCATAGCAAATTGTATTTTCCTCTTCCTTGAAGATCAGTTCTGCGCTTTTCACTGCTGCCCCATTCAATTCATGCAAATGTTGCCTGTAAGTTTTCTACTAAATGTTTGTCGCGAAGTTCCATGGGAGATATGTCAGATGTTGAGCTTAAACAGTTTTCAATGTCGTATCCAGTGCCAGTTTACGCTGTGTCTGCTCACAGTTCTAGCCAATGGTCCTTAACTGTTTCTACTGCCTCAAATTATTAAAATATAAGAACTAAATAAAAAAATAATTAATAATTAGAGCTGATATCTTGCAGATTTTATTATTTGCATTTCTTTCTTTTAGTTTATCTGATAGATTAAGTTTCTTTATAGCTATGGTCTTAAGTAGAGCGTAAAATGCACCTTTCAGTTTGGAATGCGTGTATTAGCTGTTTCCTGGTAGGTATGTGTTTTCATTCAACAAACAAAGTTCTCACTTTTGATTGTTACCTGCTTGTTAATTTGCAAGCCATTAAAAACTTGCAGATGACTTTGTTGGAAATCGGTATGATCTCCTTAATCTTCTTTTCTCACTTCTTTGCCATGGCCTTGGCTAAGATACACAGCCCAAAGCCTAGAATGCAAGTGTTTTGGCCGGTTGCGCTGAGCACCATTAGAATAACAGGAAAGCCTTACTCAATGGGAGGATTATTCATTAGGCTTTCAGGGACAAAGTCCGCGGTCTTCAAAGTGTTCTGTGTCCGTGTGTATGCCGTGAAACACACCTGCGGTAGAAGTACAGCCCTTAACATCTCGGCAGCTGCTTGCTCATCGCATTCTATGAGACTGAAGATCACTTACTCTTTACTCTCTATAGTATTTACCTTGTAACTTCAATTCCTGTGGGATTTAAATTCTCGTCAGGCTTTAGTCATGCTGTAGCTTCAGACTCAGCGTCAGGTTTCCTGTTGCATTACTTCTATTAACTTCAGAAAGCGACAAAACACTGAACTTGTTTGTCTCTCTTCTCTCTGAGATGAAGCCTTGTATGTCAAGTCTGTGTGTTTTGATTTCACTTCTTTCTTCATGGAAGAACTTTCTTACCTGAGTTTATAGCTCTTCAGTGGAAGCATCCCTGAATTATGTCTTCACTTCTGCGTAATTTTAAAGTTGGTCGTTTCTGAGATCGATAATTAAGTCTTGATATTCTGTGTTAGAGTCCTCTGTCAATGCCAGCTGCATGGACTCAATTGCAGGGTCACTGAGACAGGGTAGCACGATGATTTTTATGGAATTACAGAATAGTTGAGATTGGAAGGAACCTTTGGAGATCATCTTCTCTAACCAGTGCAGGGGCAACTAGAGCAGGCTGATCAGGACCTTGCCTAGTTAGGTTTTGAATACCTCCAGGGATGGAGGCTCTACAAACTCTCCAGGCAGCCTGTTCCAAGGTTTGATCACTCTTACCAAAAAACAAAACAACCAGTTGGGTGTTCTTTTCTTATGTTTATAAACTGAATTTCCTGTGTTTCACTTTGTTCCTGTTGCCTCTTGCCCTTTCCCTGGGCACCGCTTAGAAGAGTCTGGCTCAGTCTTCTTTACTTCCTCCCTTCTGGTATTTATACGCATTAATAAGATCCTTCCAAGCCTCTCTTCTGCAGGCTAAACAATTCCAGCACTGTCACTCAGCCTCTCATTGTATGCAAGAATGTCTCATCCCTTAATTTTCACAACCCTTCTGTGGACTTGTTCCAGTAGGTCCATATCTGTCTTGGACTTTGGAGTCCAGAACTGGACACAGAACTGCAGACGTGGTTTCACGGGTGCTGAGTAAAGGGGAACAATCACCTGCCTTGACCTGCCAGGAACATTCTTCCTGAAGGGTTTCTTTGCTTATATCTCAGGGAAAAACCCAAAACAACAGGACTTCTAAGGGTCATTTCCTTGACCCAGTCCTTGACATTGACTCCCTCTTGTCCCAGGGTCACACTTTCAGAGTTAGAGTACGCAATCATAGTGTGTGTCACCTTCGCTCACAGGATGCTGAGGTACAGCTGGGGGAGAGAATTTCTGCATGGGAAATGCCTGTACTTCACAAGGCAAATGGACAATACGTGAATCTGGAGGTGCATTTAAGTAATTAAAAGCGCAGAAGCCCTTCCGTGAGCCCAACCTTCTCATTGTTAAGGAGGGAGATTGATTTAGTGTGTCAAATCACTTGCTTGTTGTAGTTCCCTTTTCTGAGAGTGGTTTGTGAAAGCCATGTTGCTGATTTCGAATTCCTGTTTCAGCTGATCTCTCAACTTTTTTCCTCATTTCCTCTCAACAGTACAAGGTGTTTTGTTGCCAGCTGGTTTGACTCACCGTACCTACCTACCTACCTCCCTAACATGCGACTTGTTGGATCAGTCGCCTACTATTTTATTTTTGGAAATTTCTGCCCAGGATTGTTAGGATTCTGTTGGTTTGTTCACAATTTGAAAACCGACTCCGTTTTTTCCTCCTCTCTTACCATTCAGGGTGTACGGGCTGTGTTGTCACAGCCGATAAGTCATCTAAACCCTCAGTTTTTATTGCAGTTAACTTATAACTAATCATCCAGGGCCTATGAAGGGTTTTCCCATCTGTTAGTCAATCATCAGGAGTATACGATGAGATTCTCATGCTCTCCTCTGCCCCTCAGTTGCTTTTGCCACTCAGCCTATTCCTATCTCAGCAATCAAATTCCATCAAATATTGGTGAATCACAGAAGCTGCTGTGAACTTACTGTATCGGGTTACGTTAAACAACGAGATTTTGTCATTGTGATCCTAAGTCAGTTAAGTCTTTCATTTTGTAGACTTAACCATTGCAAGCTAACCCGAGAACAACAATTAAATTGCTGGTTGCGCGTGCATGGAATTGCGTTGCTTCAATTAAGTAACTAAACACAGACTTGGATAAGTATGTACTGGTGAGGTCTTGTTAATAGGCAAGGCCTTAGTTGAGGCTTTTATAATTGTTGTTTACAAAGTCTGTCATTCATCACTGTCAAAGAGTAGTTAAAATTTGCATAGATATCCTCACTAGTACATGTATCTTCCTGAAGTCGTTTTGTTTTTCAGTACGTAACATTGCATTTTCTCTGAAGGAGAGAGAAGGCACAATCTTTTCCTGTCCCTAACCAGGCTGATTTTCAAAGATTTCTGTGTAGAGAATGATGCCATAAGACTGGCAGAGTTCACGCCTGCCTGAGAGAAAATTTAATTTGCTTGTCCTTTAATTTCTTAACTGGTGTTGATATGCGTTTCATTCCTTGTGCATGAGACCTCCCTTTGCCAGCAGCATAAGCCTTTATTGATGGATTAGTGCTGTTTCAGGAAGTGTCCTTGCACTGAAAAAAGGGGTTGTCATCTCTTTGAGCATCGACTGAGTTCTGCATTTAGGGAATATGAGCTTGAGAGAGTCTTTGGTGCTTTTTTTCTTGGTGGTTTCCCCACCACCACCTCTTGTTACCTTTCCCCTTATTACTCCACCCACTAACTCTGAACTAGACTTTTTGCATATACTGTTCCTGTGGCTGTAGAGCATATTGTCATAGCCAAATACAACGCCTTTAAAGAAAAACAGGGCAGCCAACCTCTGGTAAAACAAACACTTTGTTTTGTATATTCAAAGTGTTATACAAATCCAAGATAACAGTCTCTTTTTTTTTTTTTTTTTTTTTAATTGTTTTGCCTTGAGAAAGTTCTGTCTCTTGGGTCTCTCCCCAGTAGGTTAGCAGGAATGGGGATTTTTGACTCTAGCTTCACACTCATTACACCAAATATTTCCTCAAAGTATGTAAATTTTTACTCCTTTTATTTATTTATTTCCACTGGGAGTGAGGAGAGGAAAAGGATTTTGTACATCTTTCATTTTTTTTTGTTATTTTTGTAGGTGCTGGAGAGAACCTGGAAAACACGATGGCAGCCTTTCACCAGTGAGTACAAATGGAACTAATAATGCCTAAAGCAGCGACATTCTCACTGTCTTGAGTGAGTGAAGCAATCAGGAAAGATAGGACTCCCATCAGGTGTTTGGGGTACAGTGTCCTATTTCTGAAAGTCATCTCTCCTTCGGATGACTTCTGTGGATTGCTAAATATTACTCCAATTTAAACAAGAAGGAATTGGAATACCGCAAACTGTTACTCGTACACGATAACGTGGTAGCCTGGCAATTGGAAATAAAACTCCTGAGGCCTGGTTCCTCCTGTGCTAGCTAATAAAACGTGAAACAGTACTGCTTCCATGTTTAATGGCGATTACTTCCATTAATTTATTTGCCATTCTTGAGCTGTTTTTCATAGCTAGTATCATACACTGGTTTTTCTAGATACATTGATGTTGCTCAAAAGGTATTTCAGATCGTAGCCTATACCAATATGCTAATTAGCATACAACGCTGGATTTCAGCAAGTCTGGATCTGTTGACATGCTGTTAACGGCTGGAAGCAATTCTCTTAGATACTCCACAGTTTCATAGTATTCACTTCCCTCCTCCATACAGAAAGTTAATAATTTGTCTCCTAGAATTATTGTGACTGAAATCCTAATGTTAACTGACTCTTAGTACACCGTCTGTAAAGCTATCAAAAATGTTTGTGTTATGTTTTTTCCCTTCATATACAGTCTTTGTTTGCACAACGTGTGAAAGCCTCTGTAAAATTGAGTTGGTACTGGAAAGCCTTTTAAGCCTCCGGCATTGAAGGAGTGAATTCTAACAAGGTTCTCAAAGGCATTTGAAAAAGAAGCATATCTAAAACTCCAGCTGCCAATGAGCAGTGACCAAATTATGCAGGCTTCTCTTTGTTTTGTTTGGGTTTTTTAATTTGCTTTGTGCTAAGTAGCCTCATCAGTTTGCACATTTCCTTGCAGACTGAGGAGTGCCAGCTTTCCCAACCAAACAGTGCTATTGAAAGTACTGCAGTATTTTCTATCTCCATGGAAGCTTAGCATAGTTCTGTGGGGTTTTTTTTTCCTGCTGCTGGCCTGCCTTTTTTCAAGTCTGTTACCACAGTTTCTGGGAAGTGCTTCTTTTTTTTAATCATTTCTTAATTTTCTTTTAGTATCGTACTGGTTTTATATGTATAGGGCTCTTAGAAAGTTGTACTATAATCTATTTTATTTCATTCCCAAATAAGCTGTAGTACTTGGAATAAGGACCGTGCTAGGAGTCAAATCATGTTTTGTGATAATACAGATGTTTGTCTGTCTCTCTTCTGAGAGTTTTAATTATTTTACAGTTATAGTGTAACAAATGTGTTGAGGTCCACTTTTTGAACTCGGCTCAACTGCCAATAGGCAAGTTCAGTTATTTGTTTTGAGGGTGTCTTGGCTGAATAATAAAGGCGTGTTATTTCTGCAGAAAGCAGAGTCAGAGCGATCCCCTTGCGTTAGGCAGTAGAAAGAGTTCTGGCTTCCTCTGTGGAGGGGGAAGGGCTTTGTCCTTCCCATCTGCTCATTCCCATCTCTGCTGGTAAGCTAGCAAAGGGAATTGGGGAGAAAATTGGTGAGCTGCATGATGAAAAAAATTATCTGGCTTGGCTCAGATGGCTGGTATGAACTAATCAATTTATAACTCATCAGATTTGTTGGGAAGCCAAATAGGGCATGCCTGCAGGAGCTGTTCCGGCAGGTTGGGACAAGCAGGCGTGTTCGACCATTGATGTAGTTAAATCCCAAAGAGATCACTTGTCTGCAGCATAAGACCTACCACCTTGGTTTTGCCTTGTTGACAGTAACCTAAGTATTGAAGAGAAAATAGTTTTATTTATGCTATTTATACTTTAACAGTGATTGGAGAATATTTAATACCATTGCATGATAATGAAGGAATTATTATAGTAATAGATAAACAAAGTGTATGGGGGGAGGAAGCCTTGGTGGCGATTTCAAATTCTAGACTAGCTTAATTTACAAATATTGTGGAAAGTAATTATAACCTTTTTTCTACCAAAGACAGTATTATTTTTTTTTTTGGTTTTGCATGGTAAAGTGCCTAATAGATTTTTCTTTTTGGGCTGTAATCATGTTACACTGTTGTCATGGTTTGGGCCGGACTGGCCCCGAGACGGACAACAGATGCTCTGTCCCTTCTCTCCTTGGTTCTGTGGTGGCTTTGGATTTTAAAATAACTGATTTTAAGCTAAAAGAGACGCTTGTAGTGTCTTAAAGTATTTGGGGACCTGGCATAAAAGATGTCATAAGAATTTAATTACCAATTTAATCATCCCTGATGGAGCCATGTACTTTAGCATTGTCTTGACAGGAAGCTGCTAAATAAACTCTATAGGTAATTTCTCATTGTATTTCCTCTTCTTTTATAACATACTTTGTTTGGAGAGAAAGCTTTCAACACTGTCGTTACCGTAATAAAAGTACGTGATCAACTGAGTGTTTATAAACTCTGTACATTGTGCTACATTAGGCCTGGCCTTATGGAATTTAGTTTCCAAGGTAGGGCTTTTCTTATATATTTTCTGGTATGTCGTTTTACCTGGAAACAGTTGGAGTTAAACACAAGCAGAGCTCTATCATCCTAATTTGCAAATGTGAGCTGGCTTCACAATTTGAGTGTTGGAGCAGTTGGATCTCAATCCGACACGTTCTTCTGAGTCTGGAGAACATCTGGAGTCTTCTCTGGAGCAATGTAGATTTGATGTGTTACCACAGAGCTGCAAAACAAACGGATTTACAGCTGAAAAAAAAAATGCAGCACTTTAAGGAAGCTTATTTAGCAGCAAGCTACTAGTAAGAGCCTGGCAGATTCTCAAATTTGTTAACAAGGCAGGTTGTTGTTCTCCTTTTTCCATGCAGCATCAGTCCTGAATTTCTTAGGCAGTGATATTTGTAATAAATTTTGCTGGTTAAATGATAATATGTGGTACTAGATAGGAACATCTTCTACAAATTTGGCAAATCTCCTGTAGCATATTTGGAGATGCTGTTCCTCAGGAGGGGAAATTATCCAGAACAGGCTGTGTATCTTCCATGTGTAAGAGGATTTTGTTCCTCTCCTAATTCCTAATTAGTGGCACTGGAAAACAGTTAACAAATTCAGTTTAATTTGACAACCCCCTTCTTGATCATTGTCCCAGCTGCACCAGAAATGGTGTTAAACACTTGTAAGTTCTAATTTTATTTTATTTTGGTTATTGCATTTGTGAATGTTTATGGCATGTCTGTACTTCAGCCATCCATAAAGCCCTTTTCTTAAGGAAAAGGCTGTTACTGAAGCCGCGGAGCTTTGGGTCTGGCATAGGCTGTGCTCAACAGATCTTCTAGGGTTGTCCATAGGTGGATCAAAAGAACAGCCCAGCGTCCTGCAGGAAGTGTTCACACTTCAGGCCGTGACTTTTAGCTGCCTGCTGGAAGGACACCTTCTGAGTGTCTTGCCTAATGAAATCAGTAATTCACTTCTTGTTGGAGTAAAGCTTAGTTTTTGTGTTCTTGTGTGAGGCTTCTTGTACTTATTTTTCATCAGTATTACTACTACTTTCTGCTTTCTTTTACTCCTCTTCCTATGAGCTAATATTCTACAGAGTGGATTTGGGATTGGATTAGAACTTTTCAAAGCAACACAGATTGGAACAGGAAGAGCTATTTTTCTTTGAAAAATGAGTGGGTGTTTTAGTGGTTTATTTTTAATTTTTTAAAATTAAAACTTTTTCATTAAAATAATAATAGGGGGGTTTTTTAATGTAGTTTTGCTAGCCAGAAGCCTCAAAGCCCCGTTGCTGATTTCCTGATCCATCCATTCATGATTAATTTCAATCAAGTAAAAAAAAGACTTTTGCATCTCTGTCATTTGTTGTTTACGCTTCCCACAAAATTGATTGCTTCTTTTAAAAGAGCTCGCTTCTTCCGGTGGTAAATGTGCTGATGCTAATAAACATCACACTCAAGATGCTGAAACAATACCTCAGAAGTAGGTTTCTCAATACTGAGGTGGTAGCTGATGTCGACAGGCTGCTTGATTTCTATGGAAGATGGAGCCAGAGCTCCCGAGTTCAAATCCCGTCCCTGATTCATGGTATGTTGTTTATTCTTGCATCAGCTTTCCCAATCCAGCTGAGTTATTTGCTGCTTACTTTGCAGCAAGATTGTGAGGATTCATTGCATCATAAAGCATCTAAAGTACCTCCACTGAGATTAATTTAATTGAATAACATGTATGTGTTGGGTTTGGACCTGTACGAAATAAATGTGTGTTTCAAGGCAGACTTCCTTGCTTCCAGTGCGGTTAATATAGGAACAGACATGTTGGAGCTGGACTGTCACCTGACAAAAGATGAGCAAGTGGTTGTGTCCCATGATGAGAACCTGAAGAGATCAACAGGAGTTGATGTCAACATATCCGACCTCAAATATTCTGTAAGTTGAAGAACAAATGTTGTTGCTAGGTGATGTTTAAAAATGCATTTGTAGAGTGGCTGGGGTGGGCAGGAGGGGTGTGTGCATGTGTGTATATGTCTGATATCCAAAATCTAAGGAGGGGATTTATCTTGCCTTACTGGGGGGGGAAGAAAAAAGTTAACCAGTCAAAGGAGAAAAACCGGCACATTTCCAGAGTGATTAACCAATGCAGTAGTAGATTGGATGAATAACTTTCTGGAGGTGGGCCTGTTTTACCATACTGATGACAAAGGAATCTTCATCAACAAGCTCCTCCTCGTATGACCAGCTTTTCAATGGAAAAACCAGTAGACAAATCCCACCTGCACTGTTTTAAAAGCTTGGTTTACAGAACTGTCTTTCCATCTGATATTTCAGTGGAATTCTCAGAATTTTCAAGACAAGCATCTGGAAGCATTTGTCTTACTCAGCTACAGGTAACACAAGTCTAAGAATCCGAAATAGTTCAAGTAAGAATGAACATGGTGCTTCTAAATCACGTTTTGGGCAAGAAGATTTAAAAAAAAAAATACAATTTTTATCTTTAAAGATAACTTACGTGGCTTATGAATTATATTTTTTTTGTCTTTTTCGAGAAAAGTCACAATTATATCCCTGCGTATGAATTAGTGTTCCATTTCCCTTTGTTTTTAAGGAGCTTCCACCATATCTTTGCAAGCTGGATGTCACGTTTCAGAAGGGTAAGTTTTTGTCTCTTGCTGTCTCAATTTACCGTAACTAATTTTCCATTATTGTAGAGTGGCAATTTTTTGTTTTGACAAAGGGAGTAGAAAAGTGGATTTGCTTCTATCAATATCTTGATAAGAGAAGTTTTAAAAGGAAAATATAATCCTAGCTTTAGAAATCAAAATATGTGTTTTTTTCATACCACTTGGCAGTGACTAAGTCTAAGATGCAAGATACCTTTCTCCACGTAAACAAAAAATTATTTGCGTGTCTGCTTCTTGCAACTGCTTTCTGGTTTCCTTGTGAGATCTTCAAAGGGTGTCGATTGAAAATTTGTTGTTCCAGAAATGGAGAAAAAGCAGAGGAGAGTTTCTTTACAACTCAGATGCCATTGTGCTGGTGCACTCTGGGCTTGAAGTACTACAAGGTGTCAGATAATACAGACATTTTCAGAAGGGTGAATGGAAAGAGTAGTAGTTACTGTATATATGACTTAAAGTTCAGTACCAATATTGCCACCAGAGAGGAAAACCTAGAAAAAGAGTAACCTGTTTTCTTGTGAAAACTGATTTGTGGGACTGAGATTTGAATAAAGCATGCTGAGAGCGCTTCCACCTGGAAAAGATTGTTTCAGGAGATTAAGTCAGGTGTGTTTGCTCGAGGGGCTTTGTGTGGCTATCTTGTGTAGCCTTTCCATATTTGAATTGCCCAGCGAGCAAAGGTTGTGTTAAACTTCTCTTTTCAAAATTGCAAAACACTTAAAATGCATCAAGAGGAGGTCTATGATGTGTTACTTTCACAGGTATATATCTTTTGTTTATGTACAATAATACAAAGAGATGACGAGAGCCTTCAGTTAATTCCCTAGAGCCACAAGCAGCTTCAGGCAATGAAATCTGGGGAGTTTACCTTCTGTTCTCTTTATTCATTATGCTTCTCTGGTAAACTTTCCTAGAAAGAAAAGGTTGTCTCATTTCATATTAATCTCATTGCATTTGCTATGTGGTAGCTGAGCCTGTGTTTGCTATTTTGGGATTTTATCGATGCCTGCACTCATACGGTTGCTAAGTAATGCCTGAATTTATGAAGTTCATACCTAAACGTGCAATACACTTAGAGCATTTTCATTACGAAAGTGAGCTTGTCATAATTAATTATAATTCTGAGTGAAGTAAATTACTTTTTTTCAGTTAAAAAATTTGCTAATTCTGGGAGCTACATATGACTTTAATTTGAAGATAATGAGCGCTCTGAGGTCTCAACTTTTAGCTGCAGTGTATTAAAAAGGGTCACGGCAGTGTCAATGTTCTTGTTTCCCCAGAATGTCACTGCGAGGGAAAAGACAACCGTATTCCACTCCTGAAAGAGGTGTTTGAGGCATTTCCACAAACTCCTGTCAACATTGACATCAAAGTGAACAACAATGTCTTGATCAGAAAGGTACGTGAAAATCTGCGCTGAACTGAGACTGAATGTCACATAATGATGTTGAAATTCCAAGAGAAAAGTTTCTTGGAGTTGTTAGCAGTCTGTGACACTAAAAATCTGTGTTCTTGGACTGCTTCATCCTTCACATGTTAGATCTTGCTACGTGTATGAGGTAACCCGGACAACAGAGAAGTGATCTTGTGCAAGATACTCAAGATACTCAGCAAACAGCTCTTTACTGACCCTTTATCTTGCCATGAAAGTGATGCTGCACTGCTAGAGACATGTTTGCTTGGTGCTTCGTATTAAGGGTCTTCTTATGGACTCTTGCCTAATGAAGCAGCGTAAAAACATGATGTCAGTGTAGTAAGTGCTCATCACAGAAGAGGAAATTTACTTTCTCTCAGATGCGATTTTGCCAACTAGTTTTCTTAAATTATGTAGGGTTTTTTGTAGGTATGATGCTCGTTACTTTTAACTGTTGACCTTAGCACTTGTTTCTTCCCAGTCAAAGCAGCACAATCGTCTTAAGCTGGGAGAGAGTATAGAAGAACTGTTTTTTCTGTAATGACGTACGTAGTTGAAAAGTAGCAAGTAGAGTTTCAGTTAAGTAACGCTGCACACAATTTTCTGTGAATACATGTTAGGGTTCTGCTTTTCTGTATTGCAGGTTTCAGAGCTGGTGAGTCAGTATAAGCGGGAGCATTTGACGGTATGGGGGAACGCAAATTATGAGGTTGTATCCAAGTGTCTTAAGGAGGTAAGAATGGGTCTAGCTAAGCTTCGTTCTTGCCTGCTTGTTACTCTGTGATGACAGAATGTACAGAAAAGCACCCTGTAAATCAAGATCTAGCCAGCTCTGCCAGACTTTCAGATGTGATGGGAAATTTTGCACTTAGATTGTATTCTGCTTACTATGCTGTTACAATAAAACAAGCACAACTAACACCCATATACTCTACAATAAAATACTTGGGGGAATGAAGCTTCATCATGTTCTATTCTTGTTCTGTAAAAAACAGGGTGTTCTGATTGTATGCCAGGAAATCCAGAGCGTGTTTTGCACATCGTTCATCTGGTACAAAAGCCATTTTTCAAAGGATTGCTTATCATGGGTTTCTTTTTATGAAAATAGTGGATGTGGCCACTAGTTGACATAGAGTTGTATTAATACAAAGCTATTTTAAAGCTATATGTTCTGTTCCTTTTTGTGCCGAGGAATTGTACAATTTAGAAATAAATTAAAATTGTGCTTAGTCTGGGGGAGTTATGCACCTGAGTGAAATTGATTTAGTTGAGAGTACAGACACTGTGCTGATTTATCTGTGCAGGACAACACACTATTTCTTATCTGAACAGCAGTTCAATTTGTTCGTTTTCATAGCATCAGTGCCCAAATATTTTTGTTCATAAACCAGCATCTTTAAAAACGTGGTGTGAAGTGAGTTCATGTGATATCAAACTGTAACACGTCCTATGTTGAAGCACAGCTTGCTCTTTGCGGTTATACTACTCTAAGAGAAAATGCTGCATAGTGTCACGCAGTCTGGAAAGATGATGAAGGCGGGTAACAAAAGTAGCACTGTGACCAGCGAAACTTTACCTTTTCAGGTCCCAATGCCCCTTCAAATTGTGTAAAACTTTTGCTTGGATTACAAGGTACCAGAAAGAGCAACTTAAATTCAGTGGCAGGCATATCATAAACAGTTGGCAGCCTAATCTTTAGGTGCAAGTGCTAAACTTTAAATATATGTTGATGAGCAAATTTAATTGCAACAGTCTCAATGACGTACCAAGGCAGTTTAGAGACTTTCTTCCTGGTTCCTGCAGAATGCTGACATTCCCATCATCTTCTGTTTGCAACGTGTCCTCCTGCTTCTTGGCCTGTTCTACACCGGTCTGCTGCCCTTCATTCCTTTCAAGGAAGAATTCTTGGAAATTCCCATGCCTTCAATCATCCTCAAGTGAGTTAGAGCCCTTTGGTGGGCGCTGCACTGAAATGATAGTAAAGCAAGTGAATAATAGTGCCAGCTCGAGCATTGGTTTAGTCTGTACCCTTGGGCTGAGGATACTGTTTTGTTAGTTTAGACACTTTTGTGTATTCCTAAGAGAAAGCCATGCAAATCTTCTGCTTCTCAGGATGTAACCATGCTCTAGCCAGCTCGGAGTTACTCAGTTGTTAGTTACTCAGTTGTTAGTGCCTGCGTATATCAATCTTTCCTGTTTACAGCCTCTCCTGTAAATACTGCCTTCCTGCAGCTGCCTTTACAACGTAGCTTGTGCTGATGCCGTCTAGTTAGCAATAAGTAGCAGTGCTGTACAAATAACTAATTCTTGCCCTTTTCTCCCTCTTTCTTGAGAACAAATTAGTCTGAGTAAGGCCAAGAGGCAAGCCAGTAACAGGGTGGATATGAGATTTCATGCACTTTTTGTTTCTCATAATTTTCTCAAAATGCTGTTGAATACCCATCTGCTGCTTCTCTTAAATGTAGCACATTTCTCTTGTGTAACCCAATTCTACATCACTTAGTGAAATTACTACGCTAATTTGAGAAACTGCAAGATTAATTCTACTTTTGTAGAATAATTTCTTTTGTGGGAACACCTCAAATAATATTTTAATTTGTGCTCTGGTTTTGTTTCCTCTTAACAGGCTGAAAGAACCTCAGAAGATTACAAGAAGCCAGAAATTTGTTATCTGGCTAGCTGACGCGTAAGATTTTAATCTTATTAAATTGTTATTTATATTTTGCTATATGTTAACAGCTGGCTCAAGCAACTAAGACTAGCTATTGCTATAGCTACTTGTTATGTTGTAATTTTTTTCAGTTTCTTTTAGCTTCTTTGTTAGCGCAACATAAATCATATTCAAGTCTTACGTAGGTGTTCCTGTATGCTTTTATTTTTCACGTGCTGAAATATACTGAGGTGCGTTAATGGTGGGCATTATTCCAGTTTAGCCTATTTATTTTCTGTCGTTAAGTGTGTTCAGTTAATTAGCATGCAAGTAGACTCAGAAAGTGGCTTTTGCGTTTCATGGGGTTGTGGCTGTTTCATAATGTTGTCAGAGGAGATACTGTTTGGCTTACATGGAACACTTTGCATTTTAAGAGCATCTGTGCTTCAGAGGCGATTTAGTCATGTGCTTTCAGAGGTTGAATGTGATTGCAGTGAGCATCTTCTGGCTTGTGCTTCTGTGTCTGACATCTGTTAGTTTGATTTCTTGAGGGGCCAGTAGAATTTTTGTGTCTTCTAGTGTGAAGGATAAAATCTCTTCAGAAAGCAAAGGGATTGATTCATCAGACACGGTACAGGGTGCCTGTATGATGAAGGAGTCGTCTGGATTTGATCTTCAGAAGAGTTGATACAAATACCCATAGCAAAGACAAATTTCTGGGTGTCTATGTCAACCAGTCTTGACTTGCTTGAACCGGAAGTTTTCAATAATGGGGTTTCTAATCACTTGTGGAAAATTTTGGATCTAAATGCTCTATAGAAGATTTATTGCAGAACATCAACAAAGATTGAAAATGTCATGTATACTTCAAGTTCTTAAATAATATTTTTTTTCTCCTTTCTGCAGACTGCTGATGCGAAAAGCACTTTTTGACCACCTCACTGCTCGGGGGATTCAGGTACAGTGTAGCAAAGCTAAAGGAAATGTGCTTTTAACCTAGTGAGAGTTTGAACCAGCCAGATACGGCCTTAAGATGGGTTCTTCTGGACATCTTCTGTCGTTTTGCTAGCTTATGCTGTTAGTTTTGCAGTTCTGTAGTTGCAAAGGCAGAATTGTATGCTTGGAAAAAGACTCTTTAATTTAAATCCATTAAGGCAATTTTTTTTCCCGTCACTTCAAACTTAAGCTTACAAAATCTGCTAAACGGCTTGCTTACTTTGAGTTTTACACAAAATAATATTTTGATTTTTGGAAATACCTGAAGCCTCAGGTAATGAAATGGAGATGGAGTCACCTCTAGAAAATGCCCCTTTTTGGAGGGCGAGAGAGAAGAAATCGGATATATTTGTGCATGTGTCTTTGGCACCACAGTGTAATCATTTATCATTTTAAATATATGTGGCAGCATCTCTCTCACATGAAACAACTTAGGTCAAAAGTCACCTTTTTTTTTTAAATTTGAATATTTCCTGTAATAATTTGTCTTTCTGTCTCATCTTACAGGTGTATATTTGGGTACTGAATGAAGAACAAGAATACAAGAGGGCATTTGATCTGGGAGCAACTGGAGTGATGACAGACTATCCAACAAAACTTAAGGAGTTTTTGCACAATTATCCAGCATAAAGGAAGAAAACCAAGGAAGTTCTTGCAGAACAGATTGTGAGCCAAGGATTTTCTTCGTTTAAAAAAAGAAATTAAAAAAAATGAGCAGCATACACACACAGATCACTCTTTGAAAGATGTAATTGGATGATCTATTATCTTGTTGTCCAGTTGCTACCTAATGTAAAGGTTGTTTATTTATTTTAAAACTTTTAATGACATAGTTTACATTTGTAAATAGCTCATTAGCAACAGCGCACTTCACAAGTAGTGATGACTAGAAAGAAAGTTCTGGATAGGATACCTGTAGATAATAAGCATTATTTTACCTGTCACAAGTGTTCCTAAGCAGATGTCAAGACATGTCAGTTATATTCTAGTGAGCAGAAACTAAAGAATTTCTGAAAGTGTACCCTATGTGTATGCGTTTCTTATGTTGCTTTCAGTTGTCAGGTAACTTGTAGGACAAAAAAGAAAAGCAGCGCACAGGAGGAGTAGAAAGCAGAATCTGTGGCTAGCCAGGTAGTTCAGCCTGTGAAGGGTAGTCAGTAAAGGTGGTCACTTTTTTACCAAATTAACTCACTTGGTCAATATAGATTCACTCCATTATTCTTACTGATAAGAATGTTGAGCTTGAGTTGCAGCTGTATTTAGACCCCTTTGTGAAGTAATGGTAAGACTGTGACTTGCTGGTCAAAGTACAAATACAGCATTTAAGCCAGGTTCTGGGTTTGAGACCAAGTTCAACTGCGAGGGTGGTTCGCTTCTGGTTCTGACCTCCCCATGAGGCTACCGGGGCATGGCAGTAGCCAGCTTTCCAGAAAGGAATATTGCACTTATTACAGATCGCACTTACTTTGAAGCAGTCTTTTCACAAAGGATGCCGATGTTTTAGAAGTCTTTTGCACATTTATAGTTCTAACATCTGTTGGCTTGGTGAACGGGAAGTTGTTTTTAGGGTGAGGGACCAAAGAAGACTTAAGCTTGGTCAGGAGTTTCAGGAACAAATTAAAATGTTCCTATGAAATGAATTCACCCGAAGCAGATTTATATGCATACTTAGAAAAGGAGCAAGTGTCAATCTAGGATGTGTGTAAATTTTAGTCTTTTCTCTCCGCAAAAATGCATTCAGTATTCATTAAGTTTATGAGCATGGACATGGAAGTAAATTTACTGGCAAAAGCCGGGAAACTCCAAGCGTGATGGAATGGGGTTAGATAAGAAGGTATTTCTGGAGGCTTATGTGCTATTCATCGTGAACAGGTGTTCAACGTGTGTCAGACAGATTTGAGCCTGCAATGCCTGTGTGCTTTGGTGTCGTCGTGTTAGCGGTAGGGCTTTTCAGAAGGAATTTGATTGCTGTAGCTTAATTATACACAATGACATGTATAAAGCTCAGTCATCTCATCATCAGATACTGCTGGAACAAAACTATTGTTTAGTGATGGTATCTACTTCTTTAAGGAACTTCGTGTGAAAATCATGGATCTTGATAATAAATATAGTAGCCAGAGGCAAGAGTATATTTACTGCAAGGTTTACTCACTCTTCCAAAACCTGTAAGTCATTTTTTGCCTTGCTAGCTCCGATTTGGAAGGGCTCGTGTCCCTCCGCTGGCTGCTGGGCCATACTTGTAATCGTGGAGCGCCTTGGCTATTTCATTGTGTCTGTCAGCAGGCTGTCAACGTTAGAATGTCAGCCATCTGGATGGATAATATTAATTTGTGCATTATAATTCTTTTCTGAGGAACATTTCTGGATGGATGAAGTGAAAGAAACTACTGCATTTACAATTTAAGTGAACATGTGATGATGTGAGCAAATGAGTTAATGGTGTCCTAATAAATATCTGCCTGGTTAAGATGGCTGTAAATTCAATTTCATCTTAACTTCTTCAGGCTTGTCGCTCATTGAATGGAAGAGATGGAAATGTAACTTCCTAACTGTTCATAGGAAAAAGGATGTAACTATTTATTATGTAGTAAGCTTCTTGTTTCCCTTTCAGACCAGTTATGTCTGGTCAGATAACCGCTAATAATTAGTCTAGTCATAGTTCTGCCTGTTTTCTAGTAGTCACAGAATTGTTAAAGAATCGGCTTCATATGCAGCTCAGTAGGTGAACAAAAACTTCCACACTTTCTGTCCTAATTTGGCTTCCTAGCCAGTGTGTAGCTCCAGATAGTTTTGATGCAGTGTGGTTTTCTTCACCTTGGTTTTATTGCTATTGAATTTCCCACATGGACACCTATATTAAGATGCAAATATAATTCTGGTTTTAGACAATACACTTACACATTAAAACTTTTTTTTTTAGGCTAGGAAAAGCTGAGTTTTAAAATACCAGTCTTGATTTCTGGACTTGATTTCTAAAGGGACGGGTGATGACAGTTTCTCTCTCAAGTTTCCCTTGTCACTGCATAAGCAAGCAATTTTGCTTCATTCTATATTGACTGACAAAACACAGTGAAATAACAAACTTAATTTTTAAATTTCATCTTGATCTTTTTCTCTCTAGCAGTGCTGTTGGAAATACCTGCCTTCAGAGATGCTCAACACCTTTTTAAAGCAGTAGTCTTCCTGCATCTGATGTAGGACTTTTGACTGTGCTGTTTATACATGACCTCTCTTTGATAAGTCTACCTGAAACTTGAGTGAGTCAAGTTACATGGGAGGGAAGGGGTTCAGGGCTGCAAAAAAGGGCTGCTGAATTTATTCAGTCACCCATTTGGGCTTTAGTATAAGAGCTAAAGTTTGATCTCTTGAGACAGATAATGTTGCACGATGAGGCTGTGAATCTGAGCACCAGTGCACAGGGCTTAGGCCATGATAACTGTTTGTAACAAAATAACATGGAATTGAGGTAACTGTAGAATCTTTGTTCTATCAAATCATTGTTTTGAATGTTCCAGAACTTGCTATGTGATTTTTTTTTTTTAAACCACTTGTACAGAAAAGCATTTGTTGAGAACTTGCACAGCTGTCCAGGAGGATGTTCAGTTAATCTCTCTCTCCTAGGAGAGATTCTTTTCAGGTACTTTTAACTCTAACTATTGTTTAACACTTACTGTGTTCTCAACCCTATTGCAAAATATTTTGTGTATGAAGGATGCTGCATGTATTTCATGCACTTTTAATTTGCAGAAAGTCTTGTAGACCTCTCTAGCTCCAAATCTATGAAGTGATTTTTTTTCTTGTAAAGAAAGATTGATGCTCTTGAAATGTGACACATTAAAACATGTTTGCTCATAAAAGATCTAAAACTAAATACTTACTAATTGTGACTTCTTTGACTAAAAGTATAATTTCTGAGACTATGATATTATGTTTATAGTGTAGTAAATACTGAGCTTTTGGCGGTGGTCTTTTTATGTGGAGAGGGTTGCTGAAAAGAAGTGACTATCTTATATACTCTGGATTTTTAATAAATTTTTGGCAATGACATTAGTTTTCTCAGATAGTAATCATCGCATCTGCAACTATGTGCAGCTACATGAAGCCTGCAGAGGACTTCAGCCTGCCTTCTCCGTGCGCAAATGAACTTTTGAGTTAAAATTTTGAAGTCAATTCCCGTGTGATTTTTCTGTCATCTATTTTAAGACGGAAACAACAGTAGATAAAAACGATCAGAAGTGGTCTCCATATGCGATGCGAGAAAACGGTGTAGAGGATTCTGCTGGTTCAGCAATGCAGTACGTGCTGCTTCTTCGTGGCTTCCAAAGGTCTGTCTGCAGAACAGGCACCGCGTGCTTCAAAGCAGACAGCTTGTCTGTGCACCTGAAAACTCAAACAATCAAAATTTGAGAGAAGAGTGGGGAGTTGTGCGAATTAGGTACTAAACTCTTGAAATTTTACTATGTGTTATTCAGCTTGAAGTAGACGGGTCTTGTGTAATAACAGTAGGGGGAGAAACACAGTTGAAGATGCCAAGTGTCTTAACTATAGCAGCATGCCAGGAGAGCTGATTTCTCTGTATACGTTTTTGCCATTGGCATCTTTAAATGTAAAGAACTGGCAAGTCCTGTCCACTCATCTCAGATTGTAGCACCCTTAACTTAAAATGGAGTCTGTAGTTCTCTATGGCTGAGAACAGCAAGGAGAAATGAGCCAAGCAATGCTGCTTATTTTAATAGTATTTTGAAAAGTATTACGTGTGCTGGTGTTTTGGGTAGCCGTGCTCAAAAGTAATTGTGTAAGTGTGACAGCACTGGCCTTTGCACTCCAGTGTAAAAATGGCTGGCTGCATCAGAGCTGCTTTCTGATTATTTATTTTTAGAAATCATGATCCTTAATTCCTAAGCACAGTAATGCATGCCGAAATAAATGTCAGCTTTTTTCGGTTGGAGGACATGTCTTCTTTTAAGTATATTGTTTGATGTTCATCCAGTTTAATGATGGCCCGATTCTGGCAGCATTATAAGATTGTGTGTGCGCATTTATAATATTGCAGGTCAGATTTTGAAAACACTGACAAAATCATCTTACGTAGCCTGGCTGTAGACATCTCTGACCTATAATCAGGCTCATCGGTTTAATTACAGAATGTAGCTGTTCACAGATGTGGAGGACGCCGTATCCTGCCTGTGTATGTGTGCCATATCTGAATGGAATGGGGGAAATGAAGATGCTCCGTTATCTGTGCGTGTAAGATGCGGTAGCAGAGGAACTGGCCTGAGAGTGAAATGAGAGCCTTCATTGTAAAAGGGCTTTATCTGCTTTTTTCACTTGGTTAACAATCATAATTTTCTCTGTTGAAATGGTAAATATCTGGCTTAATTTAGACTTAATTTAAAAGATTATCTTTCTAAATTATCTCGGAATACCTTTCCCTAATGTCCTGTGGACACATTTGTTCTAATTAAGCTATTTCCCCCTGCACAGCGTGGCTTCTACCTGCTCATTTTTGTAGGAGACTTATGCAAAAGATTGTAGATAAGTGATGAAAGATCAATGGATTATGGATTATAAAAATGCTTTGACAGTTGACAGGTGTCTGCTGCTGAACCAGGGGCAGCAAACTCCCTGTGTTTTGACTGTGTCCGTACGAACAGGTATTCCACGTGTAGCAGGTTCCTGTACAGTGGTGTGTTGTCCCGTGTTGGGTGATATTTGCTATAAATAAAGCGCTTTCTTTTTCTCGTGATAAGCAGGTTAACGTTTCCTCTACTCCTAGAGGTAAATTTCCAGCTTTCCTCCTGGATTTCCACTAAATTACATGAAATACTAGGTTTTAAGGTCAAGTGTAATTTTAAAGCCTTGAGGCTTCATATTAGGTAAGAGAGGTGAAGTGGGTTTTTTGTACGTAACAGTATGTAGTAACTTTTAAAGGGTTTTGGCAGGCTGATGAGAGGACTTCCCAGACTGCTCTGGGTGGTATTTTTTTTTACTTACTACATGTTGTAAATAGTTAGTTAACCAGAGCAGGGAGTTGGGAAGCATTAATGAATATTCTCTTGAAGATGGGAAGTATTCGTCTATGATCACTTTGGGTTGTGTGAGCTGTCGTAAATCTGCAGTACTGAGCTTTGGCACCCAGAGAGAATATTCAGAAGAACTTGACACTGTCTGGCCAAAGCCAGAACGCTCGAGGTGCAGCTATTCTCATGTATTTTTCAGGATATACTTGTCTACGTTGATGAGCGATATCGCTGCTGTTGGTAGCTATCTCGGCGATCTTGGTTTGTCCCTGGAATATCCTGCGTGCCTGGAGAAGGGATCGTTTTCCTGGCTGTGGGAAATGCCCTGCTGGACGGGCGTAGGAAACAAAAGTCGGGAAACCGTAAGAAAAGCCACGAAACCTGAAGAAAGGCCACAAAACCTGAACAAAAGCGGAATGGCAGCCGGACCGGCTCCTGCCTGTCCTCCCGCCTCCGCCCGCAGGAGGCCGCCACATCCCCACTGGTTTGTACTGGTTGCCAGCGGGGATCTCTCCCTCCACACGCAGCTCTTCCCAGGAGAGAGCCACGGGGAAAGGGCAGCGCAGGGATTGGGCTAAAAGAAGGTCCTGGTTCGGTTACAGATTCTGAGTTTTTGCCCCGGTTGTGGGGCTGGGTAAGGTGGGCAGTGGGTTTACGGGTGGGTTCTGGTTCCTCGGTGAGAGATGCGGAATATTGCGCTGGGAAGCGAGGCGAGCCGTCGGCACGCTGCGGATAGTGCGGGTTTTACAGCTTTGGGGATTTTGGGGGGGACAAGATGAAGCACTGGGGGACACGCTGGACCAGAAATAGTGATGCTGCAAGTGGAGATGGGGAGGGGGAAAAAACCCTACTGCTGTTAATAGATGAACCTGAGCACATTTCTTCCACCTGAGGTGCTTGAAAGTGTTGTTTCCTGACATCTCTGAAAAAGTTTGAAGTATCCCTGCTTACCAGATAAAAAAGAAAGACAATATTAGGTGAGATATCTTGATTACAAGGCAAATAACACCAGCTACAAATAAAATTTGGGTGTGCTAAGAAATAGATTTATTTTCACAGATTTTAAGTGTCGCTTAATTCTAACGCGGCCCTAAAAATGTTGAGGCAACTATCTCATCGAGTGATGTGATACTTTCTCCCCTCTCAATATTGCCGTGGTAGTGGAGTAGCAAAAGTTAGCCCATCAGTGATGCTTTATCAATTAGGCTTTTCTAGTCAAAATTATAATGAAAGTTGAAGCTGCTGTCGGACACTGAGCAGGGAAACGCTAGCTATGTTGTTCCGGCTCCAAAAAAAATGGATGTTTGCAAGTAGAGAAATTAAAAATCTGGCTTAGCTGTTCAGTTGAAAGCTAAGCTGTCAAATAGGTTAGATCCAAAAATTCAGATTTTTTTTTTTTAAATGACTAAATTTCTCAAAAGCTTAGCCCAGTGGAAGTGTTGACGATGCTGATTAAGCCGTGCTCGCAAAGTTTGCGACCACGCTCTGTAACGCAGAATCACGTGTGAAAATGTGACTTGAAACTCACACGTATGAGAAAGTAACTGGGACCCAACCAGCATTTTTTCCAGACTGGGGGAGTGAAATGCTGCTAACAAAGGCGGCTACCCTTAAAAAAAGCTTCCAGTTTTCATAAATCATGAGGATTAGCGTACAGTTTAAAGAAGAAATTTTGTCCTTTTTTGTGGTCTTATTTTTCTATGACTTCAAAGCTGTGTGAGCCCCTCGATTTCCATGGTGCTGCAGGATTTACATCAATGTAATTCAAATTAACCACTGTCCTAAACCAAGATTATTACAACAGAGCGCTGTGTGTGTGTGTGCGTGTGTGCATATATATATATACATATATATATAAAGAATCTTGATGTTCTCCTTGTAAATAATGTATTTTTGTGAGCAAACTGAAAATTCTGCTGCACTTTTGGATGGGGGGGGAAAAGTATTCACTGTCCTGCAGCAGCCTCTTAATCATGCGTTTGTTTATTTTGCTGGTGGTTTCATCTCTGGGTACTTGTGGTTACTTTTCCGCAGTCTCGGTGATTTAAAGTTCAAGCCTTTTTTTTTTTTCCTCACCACTTCCTGCACCTAACCTTGCCTGAATCTGTTAACTTAGGGCTTCGTTTAGCGCCGGCGAGATGGTGTAAAAACAGGGTGTTTTCGCTCTTGCGGCCAGGCTCGCAGGAGAGGGAAGTTACCTAAGAAAAGAAGCAGCTTAAATTAAGCTGCAAAATAGGCTCCTCTTGCTCTTGTCGCAGCCTAAAGATAACCTGGCCATTTCCTTCTTCAGCTGAGTGTATTTAGCAGCCGGCAGCAATGGCGGCGCTTGGATCCTCATTAATAGCGTACTTAAAATGTCATTTTCTGTATTAAAAGCTGGTCTAGAGGCTGCCCGCGGGCGCTTCAGTAGTGCCAGGGGAGGGGGAGAAAACTACGTTCCCTTTGTGGCGTGGGGTAGAAGGGTATTTTTCTACCCACACCTAAAATAAAAAACACCCCAATTAGTGGGATTATTGCCTTGTATCGCCCCTTTTTCCTGTATTGGAGTCCGTATATTTAACATAACGGACCAGGCCCTTGCCCTACCAGTTACCAATAACGACTGGAGAATTGCTTAAAATACTCTTAAGAATTGGCTAAAGCGGCAGCGTGTGAGAGGAGAACATTACAAAATACATTTTGTAAAAATATATAGGCAAATACACAGGCAAATACATTTCAGCTGCTCCAACCTGCAAATTTTCTCCCTTGAGGTGAGGAATGGGTGGCTGGAAAACCTTGTTAAAACTGGACTTTAGGCAGCGCTGGGGCCTGGGGCCAGACTGACGGACACTTGCAGCAGAAACACGGACTAGCGTCACGATATAGAGCATTATCTGCACGATATAGAGCATTATCTGCACGATATAGGAGACCTTCACGATATAGAGTATTCTCTTCAGGATATAGAGTGTTTGAGGAGTCGGGTCAGTGGTGGTGGCAGTTCACCGCCCAGCTGAGCTGCCCCGCCTGTAATTAGCGACAATTAAGAGGGCCGCGTGACGCACCGGGGCACCGCAGGATTTCGGAGTTTCGGTAAACTCACAGTTAGGAGCGTTTTGCCCCTCAATTTTCGGGCTGTGGTGCCCGCCCCGCCCCGAGCATCCACCGGCGGCGGCCGCCCGGCGCCGCAGCTGGGCCCGTTCCGTGGGGGAGCGCGGGGCCGCCCCCCCCTCCCCCCGCCGTGGACATCGCCCCCCGCAAAAAGCGGCGGCTGCGCCTTTAAGAGGAAACGCGTCTGTTTGTTGTCCCCCCCGCGCGCGCTCCACGCCGGCAGCGCCAGGGCCGCTCCCATTGGCTGCCGCCGCCCCAGCTGGTGCCTGCGCGAATCAGGGGGCGGGACCGAGGCGACGCGTGCGCCCGTCTGTGTGTGTGTGTGCGCGCGCGCTCGCGGCGGGCGGGGAGAGNGCCTCCCCTCGGGGGAAAGGCCCGGCGGCCCGCGGCGTGTCCCCCCCGCCCCGAGGAGGGCGAGCCGGGCGCTGCGAGCGGCGGCCTTTGTCTGCGGGGCCGGGCGAGGGGCTGGAGGCGGGGAGGGCAACAGGTCGGAGCCCGGCAGGGTGTCCCGGGGGCGGCGGGAGGGGTTCGCCGTTCCCCGGGGGCTCCCAGCGAGGGAGGGGATGGAGGTGAGGGAGCTGCGGGAGCGGCGCAGGGGCCGGGGGTGGCCCTGCCCGCTAACCCTCTGCCGTAGCAGGTGCCTGGGTAACACAAGCCGGAAAACCCCGGTGAGATCCGGGCGCGAGGCTCCGGCTTGCGGCTCCCGGGAGAGGTCCGGAGGCGCAGCATCTCCTCCCGGCGTTCCGGGGGCGCCCCCGGATCCGCCGCCAGCGCGGCCCGGGCGACTGGCTGCCGAGCAGGGAGCAGTGCCCCGCCGCTCTCTGTTTACCGACGCCGCTGCTGGAGCCCCTGGAGACCAGGCCCTTCCCGGCTGCGGGCTGTGTGGCTCTGTGCTACAGAAGTGACATCATGGCCGCTGTGGCAAAAGAGGGGTTGCGGGCGGCGGTGGAGGGGGCATCCTCAGCCCCGGGTGATGCTTGGCACCGAAGGCAGGTGGTTTCTGCACATGGTGCGTTGAAACTGGTCCGTTCCCCCCCCCCACCCCGTGGGGAGCGGGGGTAACTCTGCTGGTCTGCTGTTGCTGTTGCCTCTGGTGAAGGGTGTAGCAGCTTCCTCTTCTGTGGAGCGCTATGCTGAGGTCCAGAGTCAGAGGGTGAAATGTCAAGGGTCCTTTGTCTTTTGCTTTTCCACAGAAACTTTTGATTTTGATCCAGAGACGTTTGAGACGACAGGAGTAGCCATGGAGCAAGCTATGGGTCTGTAGCTTCAGATTTCAGTGCTGATTTTTGAAGCCAAAAGAATTTGAAATGTTCCAGTTTAAGATGTGTTTTTAATGATGGGGGAAAAAGAAGTGGAATCCTCTGCCCCTTCCCCCTGACAATTTACTGGAGTGACTCTGTCCCCACTCTTTTCTGGCCTCTGTCTTAAAATACAGAAAGAGGAAGGCACATCAAACTAGCTTCTTAGCTTGCAGACAGCAGTTAAGCAAGAGGTGGGACAGTGCACCTGCCTTCCTCACATTGCCTTCCTCAGGGCCTACTACATGCTCCAGATAAGGATTTTCTGCTAATGCATTTACAGTTACTTAAAGCTAATGCTGGGCAGCGCAGAGAGGCCTTTGCTGAGTTAGGCGGTTGTAAACAAGCAGATACCGAGAGAGCTCTACTTATAATCCATGAGAGGATTCTGCCTGGAGAGGATGTGTTTTGTGACTTCGTTCTTGCGGAGCGCTCCCACTGATTTTATTTAAGACCTCATCCATCGTATTGGGGTCCACGCCTCTGGTTTCTTGTAAACGTGGTTTGCTGTGTAACGGCAGCGCTTGAATAGACAATTGAGATGTCTGCTTTTCTCACAGGCTCTCTAATTCTAGTTTCCTGCTGAAAGACCATTTAAACGTAAGCCTTGTGCTTTGAAGCTGAAGTTGGGAATGCTGTAGAGAAGGCAGAGACATGGCTTTCATCTGATGAAGATGTCAAGTGCTGCTTTTTTTTTTTAAAAAAAAAAAGAAAAGCTATCTTTGTAGGTGTCTCTTTCATTGCGCCAGGATCAGAATAACTGGCAAAACTGTATTGGTCCCTTGTGTGCTCTGGATCCACGGATTTTGAATAAGTAATTTCCTTCCTTTACTGTTTAGTGTGGCTAGTTGAGACAGGGTAGTACTGAGGAAGACAGCATCGCTACCTGTAAATCCGCATTCCCTCAAAGGCTCCTTGACTCATGAATTGAATACCTGTTGCTGAGAGAGAATTTAATTAAGGAACTGGTCACTCGGGTGTAGGTCCTGGCTAGCAGTTTAGAAAGTGGGAGCTCCTTGATCTCGCGTGGTACTACACAAGCATTGCAAGGATTGCAGAGGAGTAAAAAGTATTTATGTGTTGTTCTTGCATCATGGCCTTGCCTTTGACCATGTGTGTGGAAGCCTCTTGAAGAAACGCCAATAAAGCCAGGCTTTCATTGGGCTTCAGTCATTAACTGGCAAACCTTTGTCTGCTTGAACTTAAGCAGAGCCTTCGTTAGAGGTCAGCTGTGAAGTGCTAGAGCGGTGGGCCTCAGGAGGGGTCACAAAGTGTAATCTGGAATGGAGAAGTGGAGAGTTGTCTTAGCTGCTTTGAAGCTGGTCAGTGATGTTCAAGGCAGAATGGCACAGCAGAGTCTATTTACCACCTTGAAACCATAGCAAAATATGTAGCTTCCTTTCCACCCCCTCCTTGGCAGTGACCTGTAAGTTGGTCCTTTAGGATGTTCCCTATTTCTGTGCTTGTTAATTCAGAGGTCTTGACTTCTCCATCTAATTACAGTAATGAAAGGCTAAGGATAGGTTTCCTTTTCCTTCCAGAAGCCAAGATGAGTCCATAGGACTATTCTGACAAGGATTTTTCAGTTCTTTAGAATGAACTTTAACTGATAAATCAGCATGTCTGTTGGTGGTGCGATGCTGATTGAGGATGTGGACCTCTCTTTCCCAAAACAAAGGCATTTTGTAATTTGTTTTCTTTGGGGGGAAGAAAATAAGAGTTTTCTGGGTGGGCTGCTGCCCAGGAGTGCTGGGTTGTGGGCTTGAATCGCACTCCTTGTTGCCCCAATCAGCCCTGGCTCTTCATCCTGTGGTTTGGAAGTCGGTTCTATCTCTCGGTCTGTTTTGTGCCATGTCTCACTTGCCTCTTTGTTCCTCATTTGTCAGGGAGGTAGTTGTCTTGGAGTACATAATAAGCTGATTATACTTGTGTTCTGGCTTTGTGACCCTGTGCTTGATAGCCCCGTCTGGCAGGCCAGTCTGAGAGTGTTTTCCCCCGCTGATACGGGATGTATCCGACGTCGGGAGCAGCTTCATCTCCGGAAGTGTCACTGGACTGGCCAAGCCACTTAAGGCTGCAGGAAATAACATAATTAATGAGACTTAGTTCTCCCACATCTTTTACCTGACAATCTCAAGTCATTTGACAATGCTAATTAAAGCTAATCACACTCGCCTGTTTTTAGTAAATAGCTATTAGCCCTGCTTCACTCTTGCTTTAACAAATGGTAGTGCCAGGCAATGTGAGTCATTGGAAGTTATGGGAATGCAACCCGTAAGACCTTCCGGTGTTTTTGGGCAGGCTTACACGTCTGACTAGAGATGGTTTCTTTTACACCTGTTCAAGGGTTGGTATAGCATGTTAAAAGGTGGGACGTTTTGCTGGCTCACGAAAGCATGCAGCTTTTTGACTCTTTTTTTTTTTTTTTTTTTAAACTTGTGACTTGCACAGAACTAAACTCCCGGGGTCGAGCAAAGGCTATTAAAAGTTTCAGAAGCCGAGGATGCTTTGAATTTGCCCTTCAGAGAACTTTTTGATCTGCTGAGAGGGAAGGCAGAGCAGTGTCAAAGCTGCGCTCTCGCTTCTCCTGTTTCACGTTGGCGGTGGCTTCATTGTGAGGACAAAAATGTAGCGTGGTGTGACCTAGGCGGCGCATAGCTCAACCGCGGAACTCTGGAAGATGGAAGTTTCACTGACGAAATATTACTAAAGGATGGCTCGAGCAATATGTTATTAAAAACAGATTGTCCGGCATCACAAAAAAAGATGGAGTTAACAATTAACTGGAGGGGGGGGATATAATCTAATGAGAATCCCAGGAACTCCCAGCTCAAGCATGCGTCAGTAGGCAAGAACTGTAAGAGGTGAGTCAGTTCACATACCTTGGCAGTAACATGCAGGCTAGTGAGGATATCCAGGAGGAACTAATGACAGAAACTGGCAAGGTAACAGCTGGCTAGACCGTCTTAAACTAGATTTAGTTATAAAGTATCTGTCATGTGAAGGCTCAAGCTACAAATCTTCACCTGACTGCCCCCTTGACTTATTGGTTGCTGTGCCCTGAGTGGAAATGAAGGCTAGGCGGATGATGACTGAACTCCCACAGAAAGTATGTGCCTCATTAATACATAGTAACTGTTGTACAAAAAGTGTTACTGGCAGAGATGGGTCAGATTTCAACATTTTATCCTTGGCTTTGCTCAGAAAAAGAGACAGACCTACCAGAGGAGAAAATATAAAGTCACTGTCTCTCCCGTGACAGATGTGCTTCTGGGCAGCGCGAGGGTAGTTAAAAGATGCTGCTGGGAAAAACCCTCTGAGCAGATGGGGTTTGTGAGCAGATGAAAACTTACAGGATTTGACATGGGGAGCTTGCAAATAGTACGTCATGACAGGCAGCTATGGCAGATCCTTCTTTCAGCTACAAATGACTTTGAGGATATTGGAAGGATGCTTGCAATAGATAAATGTTCTCACCATGTTCCCTGTCAGTACCCAGCCTTTACCAGGGAAACAGATGATCCATCCAGCAGACCAAATTAATTGAGTTCTAGTCATACCTAGGTTTGCCAAAAAGGAAGATAATAGAGCAGTGTAAGGAGCACAAAAAATTGTAATGATATGACAGATTTGGATAGCTAGACTGTTCTACAATTAAAACAAATGAGGAAGAGAAGTGGGGAAGATAAAAAGAGCATTTCTTTTGTCAGTAATCGGCCAGTTGGATGGGAAGAGCTTTTCCTTGATGTCTTTAGTTCAGGTTGGTACTAGAATAGTAAGGTGAGGGCCTTCTTCCATTTTGTAGAGCACTGTATGTGCGTAATATTGGCAAAGTACAGTGTCCTTAATCTGTGACTCCACACATTGTGACCATCAGGTTGAATGTGTAGGATTTTTAGGCAGAAAGCTGGGTATGAATTGAAGAGGTACATCTTACAGCGTGTTTGAACCATTGCTGTTATCTCACTTCAGTGCATCCTATCCATTTGGCCAACTCGGATTGCAGGGGATGCTGGCATGCGATTTTGTGAAATGTAAAGGAGGAAGTGGAGTCATTTGTGTTTTAAATTAGTTCAGCTTGCAGTTTTTTTGTGGCACAAGTGGGATTTGCTGGTAGGAGCAAAAGGAAGTGCTGTCTTGTTTCAAATTTGTCCTGGCCAACCGTGATGCTTTTCTGCATGTATGTTTCCTCCTGCATTTGGTAAGGTGTGCTGGCTTCTACTGTAACCCGTTACTGAATGCAGCCGTGATGGAGTGTACCTGCCAAGCAAAGGTGGGCAGCTTGCAGCTATCGTGCTTGCCGTGCTGCTTCTTATCAGCAGCGCAGGCTTTTCTGCATTGCAAAGATATTGCTGCCAGGCAACTCGTAGGAGAGTGGGAAGAGAATTCAGCCAGAGGTGTCAGTCATTCCTCGGTAGAGGCTGCATCTTGCAGTTCCGTGTTCGTGTGGTTTTGGAGACAGGCCCAGAAAAGGTAACAAATTTTGAAGCCAGCCCTGTGAGGTGCTATCTGTCTGAGCTGTTGTGCGTCTTTTGAGGTGAAATAGGAAAGGGAAGAATTTGATTAAAATTTACAGAATTATTTCCCTTCCCTGCTTTCCAGTGGTCTCAGCAGCATGTCTGGGTGGATTGTCCTCAGCAGTGTGCTCTGTGCTGAATGGCGGGGAGAGCGGGGTTAGCAGTTTTGACACGGAGTGGTCCCAGTCCAGCCTTAGATCTGTAAATAAAGTCAGCTCTCATGGTTGTCTGGTTTCTGTAGTGCGCAGCCAGGCCAGAAGTATCTCTGCACTGTCTGCAGTGAGTTACTTCAGCCTGTTCCTTCACTTCCTGCTTGGTTGTGTGCTGTGAGTCAATACAGGAAAGCTTTTGCTTTGGATGCAGGAGTCCTCTGGACTTGCTGCTCACCACGCGGTTGCACTTGAGAACCTGAAAAGGAACCGGGGTGGATGTTGCCTATTTAAAGAAAAACAAAACAAACCCAAAAAACCAAAAGTGAAACTCTTAAAATTGATTTAATCTCCAAATTGACAGAAGCTAAATCAACTAGGTAAAGAACGATTTAAAAAATATTTTCAAAAATTACTTCAGTTCTAGGAAGTTGTGGAATAATAGCGTATACGGTGATAAAGCTAGACAGACTTAAAAAAATTCTAACCCAAAGTGAGTTTTAAAAATTTGCTGTTTATTCCTTTTAAGTTTCAACTCATTTTTATGTACTTTCCACGTCATCTTCATAGAAAGCCTTTCTGTCAGAGAGGGACCAGGAAGGTGGTTGTAAGGGTGCTGAGTCTATTTTTGATGAGAAGAATTGTGATAGACCATAGACTGACTTATTGCCTGGGTTTTTTAAAAAAAAAAAGCAAACCCGAAACCAAAAAACCCCACAACCTCCCCCCTGCTTTAAAATGTGATTAATATAATTGCAATGGCAGTTTTGTCAGTTGTAGTATTGATAGCTATTCAGCAAAATAATAACTCTGCTGTTTCTCCTGACAGGCTGGCTATGGTATGTGGAGCACAGCAGGTGCAGCATGGTTGGCGTCGTGCCTGTCCCTGATTCATTATGGCCAGATAGTCGTTAATTGCTTCTTGCTGCATCTCTTTTTGATGCCCTCTAGTGGTTACCTGGCAGTTGTCTGCTGTACTGTTTGCCATCAGTGTCGCCTTTTTGCATCCATCCATCCATCTCCTTTTTCCCAGAATCATAAAGTGCTTCCCAGCAGTGAAGAGTGCTGTTCCCAGTGTGCAGAAGAGAGAACTAGGGCCTGCAGAAATGAAGTGGCTTGCTAGGAGGTACCCAAAGGAATAAAGGGGGTTAAATACATTTCTAGTTGAAGGTGGTCTAAGTAAGAAACGTGCTCCATGCTGTTATTTGTATTGCAGTTGTGTCCATGTCTCTGATAAAAGTAAATGCAGAGGGTTCCTGCTGGCCAACCTGGTCCTACCACCATTGCTCTTGCTATTTTCCTGTCTCCCAGGACTTGCAGGGTTTGGAGAATGAGCTGAAGGAGCGCAGGCGTTCGAGAAGGACACTTACGGTTTGTGTGTCAGTAACGACTTTTGTTGATCGTACTGCTGAGCTGCGTGCAGTGTCATCTTAGCAAGTGTTTGAAATTGGTGCATTTCAGAAACTTGATATTGAAGAAGTAAAGGTACATTGTGTACACCCATATGCTATTTAAACTCCTTTCTTGGCCTTCCCTTGTGTTCAGTGTTTAAATTCAGAATGGTCAGCCTTTCTTTCAGAGCCTTTTGCAGGTACCCTGCCTACCCTCTTACTACCTTCAGATGTTCTGGCTTCATCTTTTCCAAAGCTGTTGCAGGACTACCTGTGTGGTAGTGAGGATCTCCAGAACTGCCCCAAGCCAGGATCTTTTGTTGCAGTTACTACATCATCAGAATACGTGAGCGTTTTAGCTGTGCCAGGTGTTTCAGAGGGTTTGGCACCTGGAATTCTGATACTAACTTTTATTCCATAGGGAAGACCAGCAAAACCAGGCATTCAACTCAGAGTCCAGTTTCAGCATATCACCTTAGACACTAGCCTTCCTCCTTCAAACTGCAATTCATTAAGCAATATTAAGGCAGTTTCCATGTCCAGAAAACCCTGGTAAGTAAGTGTGCTTACCTCAAGCATTTTCTTAGGATCCTGCTAAGACCCTGGAGCAACACAGGCTGCTACAGTTTGCGACCTTGTAGACATGGAAAACTCTCCAAACCCAGTTCTTCTTGTACTTCCATTGCACTTGGCATAAGTACATCTCTGGCTCTTTCTGTATTAATGAGAAGAGATGCCAAACAAGAAAGGCTGGGTTTCCAAATAGATGGATTTTTTTTTTTTCCAAAGCTACCACAGGCAGCTTTCCATAGCTTTTGCTGTGTTCTGATAAGTATTTAACAGACTAAAGTTTCTTATCTTCAAAATCAAATAATCCATAAACCAAACCCTCAGACCCAACAAACCTGTTGTTTGTCCTGCCAGAATGAACAGGAACATTTACATATGAGCAGCATTGCACATGGGGTTTATGCAAAATTAGCCTTGTGTGTGATGGGTTTTGTCTTCTGCCATTGTGGCATATGGGCTATTACAAGCACTAGCCTTGTCTAGCAAGCGTTTGGCACAGATGTAGCATTTCTCCTTTTCTGTGTTTCCTGAATAGATAACAGCTTCGTGTGGAAAGTGGCTGCTGGACAGGTGGAGGGTGAGACACTGAGCCAGAAAGTAGTTTGAATGGCGAAATGTGTGGCATGGTTTTTCCCTTCGTGGGGGTGGCATCTGCTTAAAACTCTGCAGGATTAAGCAGGGCAGCCCTAACGTACGCAGTGCGTGCAAGCGGTACGTTCAGCTGATTCTCTCACCGATAACAGCAATAAACAATGTTGATAAGCTTTTTCCCCTAGAATTTTTTCATTTTGTCTAAACCACTTTTCTGACTTCTCATGAACTAATTAATGTGGACAGATTTCTGTTCCGTCGACTTGAGTGCGTCCATCCCAGAGAGAAATTTCTCTTGAAGAATGATAAAAGAAAAATACCGGATTATGTTGCTGGTGACATACTCATCTCTTTAACAGTGTTGGGCATGATGATAAAGTAATCAAAGTTTGTTTTGTTTTTTTTTTAAGTGAAAGGAATGACTCCACTAATGCCCACTGTCAGGAAGGCTGATGGACATTAACTCATCATTCTGAAAATACAGAGGCACAGCCTAAAATCATCCCCATGCCTTTGTTCTACGGTAGAATGAATGAGCTGTTGGCTCATAAATGTATTTTAATTCAAATGTGTTTGCTACTAGGACAGAAAAAAAATACAGGAGGTTGGTTTTTGCATTGCTGAGAGCCATAGGTCCTATTTAATACATTTTGAGGTGATAGTCAAGACAGAAATAGGTCCTCACAAGCTACTAGGATGCTCATAGGATGTAAGAATGCATTTCCTATTGTTTTTCCCTCTTCCCCCTCTCTGTGATGGGGCCAGAGCTCTTGGTCGGTAGTGCACACAAGAGATGAGACTGTCGAGCTGAACGCTGTACGAAGGTGGTGCCTGTGTGAAGTGTGGCTGCCGTATATGAGTTTATCTGAAGTGGTTTTGTCAAGGGAGTTTCTTTCCCAGGTTTTCCACCCAGACCTTAGCTCACAAATCTTTGTTCTCTCCCCTGCCTTAAGCGAAGAGACCAATTTGGTTTGCCTTCTCAGCACAGGACTGGGAACGGGATTTGCAATTAATCTTAATCTGTGCTCTGATACCATCTCACTAGAATATTTTCTTTGTCCACTTATAAAAGGTCAAATGTTTTTGCTGACGTTAAATGTGTTATGAGATCAAATAAATGAATGCTCATTAAATGCTTTTGCAGAAAGCTGCATGCAGCAGATAATTTGTGTGTGCGTGTGTTCATTTCTCTGTTAGATAAATGCAGTCGTAGTGTTTCCTGTTTTACTCGTTGTTCTTGAGCATTGATGCTTAGGAGGCCTGGACAGAGGGGTCAGCAAACAACAAATTAAGGAATCACTCTTATATTATTCTGGTTGCATATCTTTTATGTCTCCAAATGGCTTTGAGGATGCCTGTGGACTTCTTCCTCCAGCTGTTGTGCTGCAGTGCTAGGAAGCTGATTGGAAAAGAAATGTTTGGAGTGCCAGGGTGGGAGGGAAGTAGTAAAACTGGTGGTTGCTGTATTTACCCATCTGTGCTGAAAAAAATGTGAGAGAGGGGATTGCACCATTTCAGTACAAATCAATGACATCTGAGGTTTAGACACAGTCTGTTTTCTCGTTCAGAAATTAGGTAAAGTGATTGCCAGTCCTTCCTTTCGCTTTCCTCCAGATGGTCTGTCCGACGTAATCTGTTTCTTTCAGACAGGGCTTGGTGCTTTGCTTTGGAATCCAATTGCATTTGGCCCCAGAAAGAGCACACTTTGTCTCCTGCTTCTGTGCACTTGGAGGACAAGGCACATGGCTCACAAATTCCAGGTTCTGAGATCCGTTATGGCTGGGATGTGGCATATCAGCTGCTGAATCAGGGGCTTGGAATTTGGGGATGGTTCTGTTGTCTTGTGACTGTTAAGGTTGGCGCTTAGTTCGGGAAGGCTGGGATGTGTTACTTTTACTTGCATCTAATCAGCAGAAAATAAGGAAGGATCCTGCTTTTTTTTTTTCCTTCTTGTTTCTGCCGTGTTGCAAACTTAGGGTTCAGTCCTCAAAGTGCTCGTCACCTTGGAGGGGAAAATAGCACTGTCTAAAGCAAAATCAACTTGGTTTTGACAAAATTCTGGTGCACGGGGAAAACTGGGGCAGGATACAGGTGAAGACCGACCGATTTCTCTTTTCTTCTCTGATCAGTGTAAAAGACAAATCTTGCTGAAATACAGAGGTGCAGCTGTGTACCAAGTAGTGCACAGGCAGTCTGCTTAGCTACAGGTTGGCCAGATAAATTCCTGGCAAGACCCCTCTTTACAGAACAAGAGGATGTTTAGTTCCTCACAAGCTGGGAAGTGAGCCCTTCTGTGTCAGGGTGGGTCTTCCAAAGCTCTCGCTGTAACTTTAATTGGAAAAGGTTAATCTGATTACTTAGTGTTTGCAAAGAGCTTTGAGGATGAAAAGTGCTATGTAAGTGCTGACTATTATGATCCTGATAGATGTGCTTTATCAGCAGCTTGCAGGATGAGCAAGACTTTTTTTTTTTTCCCCCATTTGACTGTAAGGGAGCTGCCTTCTGGAGAGCAGAAATAAAATACTTCAGGAAAAAAAAATGGGTATCCTGTTGTCTTACTGGTGTCTGCCTCCTGTTGAGCACTGTGTGTGGTCATAATATAATGAAAGTCTGACAGCAGAAAGCGGTGCCCATGTGAGCCTATGAGAGACCCTCAGTATAGTGCTTGTAGGGACTGTTTACTGGAAATCTCACGGATAGTGTGCCTGGCTTTCAGGGATTGTCCAGCGGGTAGTAGATTTGGTGTGTAATGCTTTCAGAAATGCTAAAGTGACTTGGATACCTTGAATTTTCGTTTTCGACAATGAGAAGAAGACTTAGGAGCAGAAGTGTTGAAGACGGGGGTTTCCATAAATGGTGCTTTGGTTCCTAAGTGACGAGGTTTTTTTGCAGATCTCGCTGTCTGACAGCAATCACACATGAGGCTTCCCAGCAGACAGCAGTAATGGCTTCAGCTTCACAGCCTGATTTTTGTTGTTGCTTTCAGCATGACGTGGGCAGTTTTGTCATGGTGAGGTACTTCTGACTGATGCTAACACCAGGCAAAAGAGATCAACTAAATGGGATGCTTAATGAGTTCTGCAGCACTGCCTCCTACGACAATTTTCTTGGGTGCTGATTGACTTTCTGATTTCCATCCCGTTGGTTTGACGGTTTCCCCTTTAGCAAGCTGGCGAGCTGTATTTGCTTAGAGTAGTCCTAGTGCATCAGTTCTCTGCAGCGTACCTTGAGCCAGTGTGTGGCTGGTGCTCTCTCTGAGCAGGCACATCCTACAGAGCAGCAGCAGAACCACCTTAACACACAAACTCCAGGGAGCTATTTTAGCAGCTAGTGACCTGGGCTGGCTTTATTCTAACCTGGAAGATTATCAGCTATGCTTCAGGCAAGTTACTCACACCGGCTTAGAGACCAGCTCTTAAGCTCTTGTACTTCTCTGTTTTGTCCACTTCAGAACTGTCCGCTGCAGGTCAGGTGAGAGGGGTTTATTTCTTGGGGGTTTTTGAGGGGTTGGTATTGTTCCAGTATTTGATACACAAAGTGCAGACTCAAAAGCTGAACAGAATCACATGTTTTATGGAAAGGAAAATCCTCATGGGAGGAGCAGCCAGAGTTCATGATTAATTTCTAGAGCATGCATGCACACCATGTAGCAGGGAGGGAGGGGAGCTGCTTCCTTTAAGCTTCTTCCATCCTCAAAAGAACCATGTGTAGCTGGTAAGCCTTATAGATGTGGGAGCTGAAAAACTGATTTCTGCCGACAAAAAAAGACCCAGACTTGAGCTGCTTTGCAGGTTCTGTCAGATGATGCTGGATAGTAAAAAAGGTGTTTCCATCCTGAAAAGGATTTTTAACTGTCTCTTGCCATCAAGAATAGTCTTTGGAGGCTGTTCCTTGCTTTGAGTGTTGTCAGATGTTCTAAGTTTAAAAAAAAAAATATTAGAGTGCCATTTATAGAATAGCTTCTACCTTCAGAGCTTGCAGGGAGTTATAAAGGAGTGGGATGAAGTAATCCTCCATTTCCCATGTGGAAACTAGGCCAGAATGGAGAGAAGAACTGGTTTGGTGACTCGTGCACTTTCCTGGTGACGAGGAAACCCACCTCCAGCTCCCAGCTTTCCCGTGTGCTTCCGGGGTGTCGCGTCAGTGAGTCATGTGGGACAGCAGCTGACAGAGCTGACTCTGGGTCCTGACTTTCTCCCTAGCTAACAGAGCTCGGCTTCTCCAGGGGGTGGTGCAAAGTTGAACTTTGATGTGTGCAGTTCCCCAGAGGTGTTTGGGAGACTGGGGTTGATGGAAATCATCTTTTTGGCATCTTTGTGGCTCTGTAGTCACTTCCAAATCCATTAAGTATTGGAGTGGAGATTGCGAGCGTTGGAGCGATAGGAAGATGGTAGATAACAGAAGCAGGAGGATGTGAGGGCAATCAGCAAGTCAGTGGCTGAGCTGTGAATAGAATAGAACTTCGTCCTCTTGATCTAATCCGCAGACATCACACCCATCTCCTGGCTGCTCTCACTCTTCCCTGCTGTTTTGATCAAACCCTGAGTCGTCCTGTGGACTAGGAGACCGTTGTTGCCTTTGTGAACTGAGTGTTTTGTCTCTGTTTTTTTTTTTGAACTTAGGTTTGTGTGGAGTCCCCCGTTCCCTCTGCCCGAATCTCTTCCTCTGAAGCAGTCACCAGCGTGTGGAGCCTGCCCCACACCCGTCACCTGCCAAACCACGGCCTTTACCTGTGTCTTCCGGTGTTTCCCGTGCGACCCGTCCTGCGGGAGTGCCTCCTGGGCCACCCCAGAGTTCACGCAGCGCTCAGTGGCTCCAATGGTGAAGATGACGAGGTCCAAAACTTTCCAGGCGTATCTGCCTTCATGCCACAGGACCTACAGCTGCATCCACTGCAGGGCTCATCTTGCCAACCATGATGAGCTCATTTCCAAGGTACGTGCATGACCTCACCCACAGGTGCTGGGCAGATGCCTCCTCCCTGGGGAGCGGAAGGGTGCGTTTGCTCGCAGTGCAGGTCAGTTGCTGTTGGAAGTTCCTGGCCTTAACCAGTACCGCAGTTTTTGCTTGGAAAATGGGCTCTCAGCCTAAAGGATCTATTTGTGAGCTGCCAGTTTTGTTTTGAGTGAGCTTGAAAATAGCTGTAGGGGACAGGTGTCCAAATTCGGGCCTCTGGAGTGCTTACAGGTGGTCTGTCTCTTACCGTGATACTGCCTCCTCTCTCTCATTGCCAGCTGAAAACTCCACTAACTGTTGGCTAGGACTGAGTAAATTGCTTTTCTGGTACTCCTTGTTTGTGTGCATGCTTGTCGGCATAGCTGAAGGGTTGTGGTATGGTCATGGTTTGGAGGCTAAGCGTCTGGAGATGTTTGCTCTGATAAACTCTGAGCAGTACCAAGTGACTACACTAAAACCCCTACTTAAAGGAAGGTTCTCAGATACGTCTACCAAAATGTAAGATGGCTTTGTAAAGAGTGATGAGTTGTTGCTCAAACCCTTGTAGTTTTGCCAGTCTACTAACGACATTTTGTAGTGAAAAAGCAAGGGATGGGTGGTAGGGTGTGCTCTAGGCTGGGGAGGGTGGAAGGATTTTGTCCTGATCTTCTGTTCTGTTGATCACAAGGGTCTTGAGGATAAGCTAAATTAAAAGCTTTCAGAGCCAGTCAGTCGGGGGCCTTTGATGCAGGGGGAGCAGGCCGGTAAGAGGATCTCTTTCTGAAGTGTGAAAACTGAACTTTTTCAGTGTGTCTGTTGGAGTCTGCAGTGCCTGGCTGTGGTCAGGCATCAAGTTTCCAGGTTTTGGCTGCCCAGGCAATCAACTGTTCCATAAAGTTTATTCAACTTATAAAATTTCTGTTCAGAAAAAGCAGACACGCCGTAAGATTTATTAGCTGAGATGAGTGGAAATTGTGCCGAGATCCCTGTGTGTGCATGCATGCGCGCACGTGACTTAAACCAGTTCAGCTTCTTGGAGCAGCCTTGAGAGAAAGGCCAGGATCACAAGGGACAGAGGTGCTCTGCCCGTTGGAAAGTGGGTAGCACTTCCCCTCTTCTTGTTTGTGCAGAAAAGATTGGAATGTGTCATCTTGCAGCAAGGGCACCTGTCCTTACAGGGCTGACATCTTGGCAGCTGTGGAGGTCCCTCTGGATTCTCCATGTTGAGTGCTCAGACCTGTCTCTTCTGTTGGAGGCTGCCTTCTTCCTTTATCTCTTGGTTTTTGCATGGGCCAGGCTGATGAGTACCTTTGGAGTTGTCTCCTTGCCAAACAATTCAATTTAAGTATTGTGGTATGAATAATGCTGATGGCAGCTTTGGGTTTTGCAGTTTCTGAATAGACAGGTATCCTGTTAGGTTATCGTTTCTGAGTCATTCTGGGCCTCATGGGGGCTGCTCTTGTTCTGGTACAATTGTGGTGGTTCTTAGCAGAGCTGTCCTTGAGGGACCACGAAGCCTCAGGCTTTTAAAGAGGAGGAGGTTGTACGTTTCCTTAACAGAAAGAAGTTTCAAAATGTAAATGTCAACAGCAATCTGTGCCCGGCTCTGGATGTGAAACACACTCAGCCTCTCAGACCAGCTATGTGACTTCAGGCTTCTGTGCTCACTTGAGGTATCTGTAAAATGGGGGTAGTCACTCCCCTGCCTCTCCATTGGGAGAGTTGTTTCCAAGTGGATATTGTGTGGTGACACAAAAGGCTTTACCCAATAAAGGACACTTGTTTCACTTATTGCTTTTATGGTGGATTAGAGTTTATGCTCTGCTTTTTCTGACATGGCTGGTTCCCCAGCCGGGAAAAACACAAGTTTGCGTACCTGGTGGTTTCACCTCTGACACTTCCTTCCCCTCCTTGTTCCATGTGCATGATCCTCCTTGTCCCCTGTGCAAAGCAGCCAGCTTCCCAGGTAAGTAGCTTCCAGCAGGGCAATGCCAGCGCTGCAGACTGCTTGGAATTTGGGCTTCCAGCTGTCGAGGCATGCAGTAACGGCCCAAGAATGCTGACTGCTAAAATATGGACACAGGAGAGAAGGTATGAAAGCACAATGTAAGCTGTGTGTGTGGAGTCATGGAAGTATTAACTGCAGTGTTTGTATCTGCTCGTTATAAAGTTCGCTGTAGACGGTGTAAATTTGTAATAGCGTTGCGAGCACGTTGTGGTGGAGCGCTAGTGGGTCATGCAACTTGAATGCAAAGGGTTTGGGGTTTTAGGTTTTATTTCTGAGTTATAAACTTTAATAAGATGCATTCTTTGTATGATTGAAAACCTTATAAAAGTAATTGTGCAATCATAATTTGTACAACTGGCTATTAAACTGAGAACAGAAGGGCAGTCCCTGTCTCAAGGGGTATTCAATATGTGTAGAAACTTTCCCAGGCAAACTGAAATAGTCATCTTTCTATCTGTTTGAGTTAGGCTTTAAACATCTCCCTTAGGCCTTCTGCAGTTCTTTCATCGCAGCCTTCCATTAGCATCTGAGAACCAGGCAGTGCAATTGCTGTGCTTGTTTTCCATATGAAAATGTGGCAAACAGAAGGAAAAGACAAGTGCCATGAGGATTGGAAAGGGAGTGGGAGATTTTGTCAAACCCGAGTGTTTCTCAGTCTGCAGTGTATCCCATCTTGAACCTGACTATGTCACTTTAATCAAAACAGCCAAAATGACACCATCTTTGGAACCGTTCCCCAGAAAACAGGCTTTTATGTAACAGCAGGGTGTTGGTGATTTGGCTTGATGGAATTAATTCTTCTATTCCTTTTGCCCCAAGTTGTGCAGAGACCACATGAGAGCTGTGCTGCTTTGCATGCTGTGAGCTTTTAGCTCCTTTGGATACATACAAATTGCAGCGTTGGCTCATACTGTTGGCTGAAACGCCAGCTGGAGCTGAATCCCAGTATTGTTCTGTGTCAGTCCATACTTTATTTCCTCTTCATCTCTGAGTTCCCCCTCTTAGCCCTTCAGCACCAGTGGTAACTTACTCTCACTTCAAGGTGTTTTGCCAGGACTGGGTATCCAAAACTTCTTGACAAATATGCCTTGGCAGGGCAGTTTTTGCTTTCTTTTCTACTTGAGGAGAACCTTGTGCATTAAAATGGGTAGAAGGTTTCTCAATAAGTCACTGCTATTTAAAGAAAATAATCGATGCTGAGGCTTTTAAGAAAATCCAGAGCTGTTACATGAAGCCAGTTACTAAAATGTTGCCTGCTTGCTTGGCCTTTTATCTTCTGCAGCCAGAGGGAGAAAGTGGTTTAGTATGTCTGATTTGTAATAAGATCTAAATTGTGGGTTGGATCGTCTGGCCAAGAAAGGTCTTACTGACTGAGGAAATATAAGGTGCTCAGCTAGATTGGGTGGAGTGAGTAACTAGTTTTCCTCTATATGTTCCTTTGGTGCCTGGGTTAGCACGAGTGGAGGTTCTTGTTCCCTTGGTGCAATGCATGATTTAAAAATCCGTGCCAAATTTAGTAGATGCTTTTGTTTCATTGCTTTTTCCAATGCCTAAGTGGACTGAGACTTTGGGAACTCAACCTCACCCTGCAACAGAGTCCTGTGTGACCTTGAGTAAGTCACTTAATGGCTTTGTTCCTCCTTTCCCCACCTCTGTGCAATTGAAATGCTGCTGTTTTGTCCAGTCTGCTTGGAAGATCAAGCTTTGGAGCAGGTACTGTCTGCTCCTGTGAATTGGTACAGTGTGTCCTAATCCTCTTTGGCTTTACTGTAAAAACAAAAATACCATGCCAGGTGACTGTAGTTAAAATGCATATTTCAATACCTTCCAATTGCCAAAAAATAAATAAAAGGTACTCATTATATTTATCCTTCCTGGGCACAACATCACATGTTTTTTAAGAATGCTTATGAAAAATATATATTTGATGATCAATGGCGGTAAAAACTCTCCAGGAAGGAGATGGAGGGACTTTTCTTGAGAAATGCGCCTTCTGCATCATTTTCTAGTGGGGCCTGGGGGAACAACTAACGTAATAGATGTTCAATAGTGTAAATATCATCTTTCTCAAAGTGGCAGATGTGATGCTGGTTTCTACCTACTCTGTGCTATTCAAACTCTTCGTTAGCCTTTTCTGTCTGAATTCACATGTACCTGGTGTCCAGGAGAAATGGATGGGAACAAGAGCAGAAAGATACAGGCGAAACGCAGCCGCTTTAGTGTCTTACTTGCTGACTTTTTTTTGCTGTGTGAACAGTAATTCAGAAATGTCCCTGATTATGGAAATATGTAGGGAATGTCTTGCGGGCATCCTGCAGTTTCTTTTTTTTTTCCTGTGAATTACTGTGATCCAACTGCTAAGCATTATGCAGTGATGTATCCTCTGAAGTTAGCCTAAGGCTTGCCGAGGAAGTTTAGTGTTTTCCTTTGATGTCTTGGAAGGCCTCTTACAGAACATGAATGTAAAATCCTTCAACACAAAAGGCTGCAGCTCCTCCAGCATACAGAATTTAGAAAAAATAGAGAACTTGTGTGTGCCTGACTTTCTGAGTTGGTGTTGGACTGTTCGCTAGGGAACACTTAGAAGCTTTCTTTTCTGTTGTCTTGGACAGGAGTTGCAAGGTTTATAATCAAACCTTGCTCCCAGTCGTAGTGGCCTAGCTGCTTCCCTGCCCAGCAGACTGGAGCCGGAGCCTGTTAGCACAACAGCCTCTAAGTGAGCTTTATGGCACGCTAAAAGCATCAAACTTTGCTCCATATTGCAACTGGGGGATCTTAAAAGGATTTGAAACTTTGGTGCCAGCTTTCAGATATGTTGCAGATGAATTTGGCTACTTCAAAGTATTTGATGCACCAAGTGTAGGTGAAGTAAGCTGCAATTGTCGGCCTTTTTGTTTGGGGTTTTTTTCCCCTCCCTTCTTTCTGAGTGTGTGGGGAAGGCAGTGTGTAATGCTCTTAATTCTTCTCTTCTAATGAACCCTCCAGTGTTTGTATGTCAGTTTGCCTTGAAGATGTAAAGTTATTTGCGGGGTGGGGGGAACATGCACACAAGCTAAAACAATAACCCTAAAATTCTGATGCGGTTGTTTCAAAACTTTAATGGAAAAAGAGGCATTTAATGAGTGTCCAAGACTAATCAAGTGAAAATCCTGCCATCAAGTGAAAATCCTACGGAATTCCATCATAGGAAAAAACTGGGGGGGGGGGGGGGGGGGGGGATGAGGCAAGTGTTCCCTTTTCATAGGTAAAGGTCTTACTATTTTTCGTTAAGAGGGGTTTCTTCTTGCTTTAAAAGTAGATTTTTGTTTCTTCCCAAATACGCATTTAAGTTCCTGGCTTCACGGTAATAAACTCTTAAAGGCCAGGAGAAGCTGTCACATCTGACCTCCTCTAGAGCATGGGCCAATGGATTTCATCACAATTGCAGCATGTCTTTCAGAAAAAGCATTTACTCTTGATTTGAAGACTTCAAGAGGGAAAATTTACTGTTCCCTGTGGCCATTTTTTCCAGTGGCTAATCATCCTTACTATTAAAAATTGGAGACTTTGAATTTGGATTTCTCTGGCTTGTGCTTCCCGTCACTTGCCATTAGTTTCTTTCTTTTGCTAATGAAATAGATCTATAGTACCTAGCACTTCTCCATATAAAAGGTTCTGGTATACAGTAACCAAGGTCACTCTTGATTGCTTTTTTGATAGGCTAAATGGATTCAACTTTGTCTGTCATGGTGAAGCGTTATTTTTTTTTTCTAGTTCTGTATCATTTTTGTGGTTCTCTTCAACATCTGTAGTGTTTCAACATCTTTTTAGGAATGGAAACAGGGCTGTTCTCATTGTTCCAGCATCAGACTCAGCAGTATATGGCAATAACATCTTTACAGTGTACGCGTTTCATAATTGTATTAGTCTTACTGGCTCAGCACCGCACAGTAAGCTTCTGTTCATTTATTTGCTGCTAGTTCTTTATGCACCAGGCTTATCAATTTTATGCATATTTCTAGCAGTAGCTTTTGGATCCTGCCTTTCAGTTCTTGTTCCCTAATGAATTGTCACTTTTAGGTATTATTCACAGCTTGCTCTTAATTGTAACTATTACTAGAGTTCAAGCTGTACATGATGAACAGCAAAGCAGTTCCATGAAAAGTCATTAGGGTTTTTTAGCTTCCCATTTTGCTGCTGTGAACTTGTGGTAGGGTATCTTGTAGTTGTTGGCTTCCGTGAAAATTAGTTTAAAATTAAAAGCGAGTTGAGAGGACTTCAGTTTTCAGTAGAAGAATGTGTCATGGAAGTTGTTAAACAGGAGCCTTTTCTTTTCGGCATCCTGACCAGGAGACTGAGCATTGTTTGAGCAGAGATGAACGCTTGCGATCACACTCATCCCCAGGACACCTTTACTGGCCAGACTGGTGTGTGCTGGCCTTGCTGTTGTTGGTCTGTATTGTAGCAGGGAGGAGAGGAGTGGGTCTTGAAGACTGTCATTTGAGTACCTCTCATCAGCTCTGAGAAACCTGTATTTGAGAGGGAATAAACAAACAGAAATACCCTTTGAAGGAAAAAGTCAGGATATGAAACCTGAGCCGCGTGATGAGTATTTGTAATACCTATTCCATAGTACAGCTACCTAAATTAGATCTTTCTGTCCTGTGTAATTGCTTCCTCTGGGGTTTACCCTACAAGTTACTGTGCTCCCTCAGTTCCTGCTGCCTGCAGTGGGATCTGAAGACAGTCAGGATCAGGCCTCTTATTTAGTCAGGATGTGGCTGTTTTATAGAAAAGTCCAAGGTAGTTTGTACCTCCTTGTATAATTGTGTTTATACAGCAATTAATTGCTATGTGTTTTTTTTTTTTAAGGTACTTCATTCTGTTCCAAAAAAAGAAGGAAAAATGTAATAATTCAAAATGTCAGGGAGGAGGGACAGGGTAAAAATGGATTTTTCTAATCCATCACTTTCTTTATGGAAATAACTCTCCTTTCATCTGTTGCTTCCTCCGCCTTAGAATTGATGACCTGGGCATAAATAAAGTATTGTTCCCATTTATTATCCAGGGAACTGCCAGGGACGAAGGACAGTGAATCATCAGGCTTTTTGCTGATGCAAATCCTGAACAACGGGAGCACGGAGTTGATCAGGTCTGCGCCTTCCTGGGTTCTCTGGGTGTTTCAGTTGCTGGCTCATGCTGTTGGAAGAGGAGGAAATGCCAGCAGGCTGGAAGGCTTGCTGCTGGGGTGAGCTGCCCTCTGAACTTCTCATGCAGGTGTGTACTTTCAAGTTGATCTACAGTTGCAAGAACGAGCCCGGGAAAAAATGCAGATACGAGTCTCACAACTCTGCGACCTCTGGTTTAATTTGTAATTTAGTCTTATGCACACGAGTGTGTGGGCCGTGTAGGGGGACGTTTTCATGTACTGCCTCTTGGGGACAAGACCCCGGCTTCTCAAGACGGGTCTCTTGTGGTAATTTCTATTGCAGTCTCATTTTGTAGTAGCAGGAAATGCTGTCGGAGGGCTTCACATCTGCCTTAGGGGAGCTGTTGTGTCTGCCAGCAAGAAGCAAAGTCTGGCCTCTCCTGGAAAGGGGCCGCAGTGTCTGTCTGTCGGAGGTGTTTGGCCTGACAGTTTTTCTCAGCCAGCAGAACTGAAACAGGCAGGGACTGAAGCGTGAGCGCACAGGGAAACTCCACCCAGAGTCCCTCCTCTTAAAATACTCGTGTGTTTGCACGGAAATCACAACTGTCAGAATAAATAGCGATAAGGGAGGTAGAAACTGAAACTGTCTTTACCTGAAACATGGAATTCGGAGATTTCCAGTGATCTCTCTCCTTTCAGTAGGGTTTGCCACGGAAGGGATGAGTTAAAATCGGATTAAGCTTAGCTGCTTATGGAGTATCTCAAATACGAACACCTGAGTTCCAGTTTTGCTCTCAGAGGAGGGGCTGGGGAGAGGTGCAGGCGTGGGCACCCACGTCTTCTGCTTCAGATCTGTAAGAGGCTGGGCCTGTGCTGAACTCTGGCATGGGTGAGAAACCCCAGCGTCTGGGCACCTGAACTCTGGTGCACGCATTCTTCTTCAATTTCTGTAGAAGGCACAGCTATAGTAATACAATGAATTTCAGTACCCCTACCCTTGTTTTATAGTAGAGACGAACATTCAGAATTTACACAACAGGTTGAACAAAGAAAGATGACTTCTGATGAACTTTCTCAGCAGTAAGGTGTATGTATGGTGGCTTCAAGTGGATCTTGTCCAGGGACAGAGAGGAGCTGCTGCCGTGGATGGATCTGCTTTTGCTGAAAAGCCAGTCTGCTCTTGCTGTCAGCATTGGTGCTATTGTGAGCTTAGCGGCTGTATTAATGGAATACAGCGTTCCACTGATGCACAGACAGTCGCTATTATGCTGCTAATTAAATAACTTGTTGCATTAGCAGTTTCCATCTTCCATCCTAGTCCTGTCTTGTGTTTATCTCTAAAACCCATACAGTAGCAATAATTACTGTGGAAGGAAAGGGCTTTACCCTCCCTCCCTCCCCCTCCTTTTTTAAAAAAGGACTTGATTGTTGGATGCTTTGGGCTGGATCAACCTACAGGAAGACAGCAGCACTCAAAAATGGGGGGAAAAAACCTACAGCTTTTCCTGTACCAATTGCAGATTCGCCAGAATAAAATACATTTTTTTCCATCTCTCTGTCCAGAAGGACAGTGCTGGGCTTCGTTTTCATCTTCTGTAGTTTTTCACAGTAAATAATAAAGTGTTTCTCTCCGTATTGCCCTTCTAATGTAAAGACCTGTGTTTGATGGATATCGACAAGGACTTAAGTGCCAGAGATGTCAAACTCATCTCAAAGCCCTTGAACTTCCTGCAGCTCTGGGAATGCTGGTGTCTGTTGGCAGTGAAGCTGTGGAGAATCAAGGTTAACCAGCAGTATGGCCCTGGGCCCAGCATGAAGACCTGGAAGATATGGATTTTAATTTCCTTCTCCCATCCTGTGTCACGCAGTGGATGTGGAGTTTACCATCTCCTTTCAGGCACTGCGTGTGTGGGAGATGGCCTGCTCTGCTCCAGGGCCCGTGGCAGTGCTCCTGGGAGGAGCTCGGTGCACTGCCTGCACATAAACATTGCTTCTGCCATCAGACCTTGGTAGTTTTTCTTGGGTAAATGTTGGTCTTGCACTGCAAGTGGTCTTGTACTTGTTGTCCGGCGGGAACTATCTTGTGGTCTTTCTGTGTACGTGAATTTGTGGCTTCCAGTGCTGTTTCTGTGGCATGGTTTACCATGGCTTCTGTGGCTTACGGTTTGGCATGCTCTGTGGGAAGTGAAGCAGGTCTCCGAGATGCATGCCTGTCCCTTTTCCCTACTCCCTCTTCCCATGGGATTATAATGCTCTTTAGGCCATACTCTTATTTTTGCCTGATTAGGCACTCTAGCCTCTATACATATGTAGTTCCAGAAGTTGGCAGAGATCATTAGAAAAACCTAGATCTCTTCTAACTATTCCCTCCAGAAGAGATCGGTTTCCCATGAGAGAGAGGAGAGTTTTACCTGCACTGTACACTTGTATTCAGTGGCACTTTGTTCCCTGGCAGCAAGAGGCAGGGGAAGGGCTGAGGGCAGCAAGAAAATTTGACCTGCGCAGAGAACTCGGTGCTAAATTCCCTTCCTACCTACAAGGCTCCTGGTACATCGTGAGTCTGTGATCTGAAGTGAGGGCATGTGGCAGCTGTCTGTGCTGGCAGAAGCTGTGCTGCCCTTCTTCCTCAGGTCCACCCGGTGCTGCGTTAATGCGGGAACGGATTTTCCTTTGGCAGAGGCAAGCCAAACAGGAGAGGAAGGGAGAGGTCGCTCCCTGATGCGGTGTCCCTGCTCTCCTGGGGCTGCAGGGCTCTTGGTCACACACATCTATTCCCCCCTGCCTGGGCTGCAGAGAAGAGTGGGCTTTCTCTCTCCTGCAGTATTTACTTTTAAAAGTGATTGTTCCGATAATGCATCTGCTTTGTTTCCCACAGTGTTTCCATCCTTTTCATCTTAAAATCAAGTTTAGTAGCGCAGCAGCAGCAACCAGACACCGTCAAAATCACAAGAGAAACCCCAAAATATTGTGAAGTTTTAGAGAAGTAATAAATTTTGTGTAACATTTTTATTTGTCTTTGGTTGTTTGTGCCTTTAGCATTCGCATTTTGAAATTTCACTTTGAAGTTTAGGGGCTAGAAACACATTTAAAAATAAATAAGAGCAGAGTCCAGCAGCCCAGGGCTTTACCAGGGAGGCTGAATAGCACAAGGCTCAGGATAACATGATGAGTCTTAACAGCGTTGCATTTGAACTGAGTCAAAGTCTGGAGGGGAGCCCACCAGGCATCTTGGAGGGAGAAGGAGACAGAGCAGTTTGCAACTACTTTCTGAATTTTGACATTCTTTACAGAGCTTTGCTCAGGCTTTAGCTTAGCAGAGTGGGTGGCTTAAACTGTGTTAGGAATTTTTGTACTTGTGGAAAAACAAAAACCTCAACCTAAATACTGATCTTCGTTAATTGCAAAGCCTCCAAAGAGATCTCTCCTCTGCAACTGCAATAGAAAATTTCCCATTGAAAGAAATCTCTTGCTGTCCCCTCTGGTGATAATGGACAGTCATACTGACACATGAATTAATAACTGGGAATGTGCTCCTGGATCCTGACCCATTTAAATCAGTTTGTACAGCCTATCTGCCTGGGAGCAACACAGCCCCATCAGAGCATCAGTGTCACCTTCGTGTTGTGCTGATGTGTGTTTGAGAACCGCTCCGATGAACAGGACAGAGCCACGTTTCATGGCTTGCTTCTGATGGGACCGGGCATCTCGATGGTCCCGTTAGTTTTCCGTCTTCCTGAGCAGAGTTGATGTTACAGAGAGAACTCCGCAGAGAGTGTGCTGAATGTCCTCTTGCAGTTCATGATACCTTTTCCTAGCATTTTTGGAAGTCTGGTAACAGTGCTGGTTTTTCTTCGGTTCAGCTCCTACAAATGTGAAAAGATGAAAGAATCTCACTTTTAAAAAAACCCCAGAAAACCAAAAAAACCAAAGCAAACAAAAACACCTATTCTAAGTCCTTATTTAAAAAAGTAAAATTCAGCTACTTAAATTTCCCTGAATTTTGAGTCAAGCTGAGTACTTTAAGGGTCAGGAGGGGGGAGGCTGGCACTGGAACACTTGGATTTCAGAGCACAGCAGAATCTGTAATGTGAAAGCTGGACGAGTGCTAAAGGGCTGTTGTAGGTGCGAGTAGGTCTGAAGGTGGCTTTAGCCGGCGGTGACAGCCGACTTCCCTCAGCCTCTTTGGAAAGTCTGTCCCCTGCACAGGGGATGGAGGACTTGACCCAGCTCATGCGGTGTTGCTTCTGCAACGTGAAACAGTTCAAGGGCTGAAGGGTCTCCTCTCGCACACAAAGCAGGAATTGATGCTTTTCCTGCAGAAGTGGGATGCGGCAGAAGCCCATCCTGAGTGAAGAGGTTCTATGGATAATTTGCTCCGTTACATTGACCTTTTCGCCAGCGGCATCACCATACGGCCTTTTCCGAGCAGCAGAGTATTTGTTTCGCGCGAGGCAGGGGTGATGCCAGCGGGATAAGCCTGCTGGTATTTTTGCAGGTGTGTGTTCAGAGGTTTTTCACTGTCTGGCTGCACAGTCTCTCCCCACCTATCCTGTGCGGTGAAAGTGCTGAGTTGGTTCCTGTTAGGACAAAAGGCTCTTATCAGAAACACGGCTCGCCCCTGCTTGTGTCCGGCGTGGAGGGAAGGAGGAGGTTGAATGAACACCCGCTGCTGCCAGGAGGCAGAATAAAAAACCATAGCAACATCTCCTATCATAATTTAAAAAAAAAAGTTGTAACATCTTTCATCTTTCCAGTCTGTGCATCTTCCTTCTCAGAGACTACATAGCCTGAGACACAAACATGGTGTAAAACTGCTTGGATGTAGCTGTTCTAGGATGAAACACGTCAGACTCATAATTACTCACTGTGTATTCACACAGCAACGTAAACTGCTGGGGAATAAGGCTGTGCTGAATTAATTGAATTACTTCAGAGATGAGTTTGGTCCACTAATTCCGTATTGACTTTGGGCTTTAAATAGCATTAAGGACCCACGTTAAAACTCAATTAAAACTCAGGAAAGCAGTTTGAACAGGGTAAGGTCACATCTGTGCATGAGGTGGAATAATGTAACCGGTTCCCTTGACACGGGTCTGTATCTCACATAATCGGAGCAAAATTGAATCTTGGTTTAATCTGATCGTTGACTGTCCCTTCTGTGAGGAAGAACAAGGTGGAATTAATGAAGCCTGAGGAGGTCTCTGTAGTCTGCACGGATACAGGGACCAAGTAATTGAACTAGTGCTCCCTTGGGAAATACTTGAGTGTGATGCAAGTGGATGGTTGAAATGGCTCGCGCTGTCTAGGGCAGCCCTAGAGTCTGCAGCAGGTATTTTCATACTTACATTTTCCCAACTTTCTTTCCACGGCACAGTGACTCACAAGTAACCTCCTCGTAGAGTCATCATACACCTAGTGCTGTTACCAGGCATAGTGCTTCCTCTAAACACGTTGCAGGACTTACCTTTTAAATCAAATTATTATTGCCATAATTAATAGGGCTTGAAAGGTGCCATTGAGGCAGAGCTTTCTGTGTGGTAATGATTGTTAGGTGGGACAGCAGCTGATAGGAATCAGGATTAAGTACCAGAGGGAGTGGGATGAGTGTGAGGAGAGCCTGTGTTTTGGAGCATATCTTTCTATGCAAACTCGTGTGCACTCTAGTTGCATTGACATCACGCTTTGGTCGTATTTAAAGGTCTCCTCTCCCTATTCAGATTGCGTTTTATGAGAACATCTCCTCCTTAGGTGTTTAAAGGCTAAATCAGCAGCAAGAATAGATAAATCCTACAGGCAGTGTTGTGCAAATGTCTAGTAACTTAAAAACAAAAGTTGTACATGTAGGTGGGAAGTAAGTCATACCAGAGCTATCTCTGAAGAGGTCGTTGGATGAATTTTTCTCCCACAGACTTCAGTGCCTTTTAAAGCTAGGAGTTCATAATATTATTTCTCTTACTCACTGAATCGCTCTGTCCCAGTGAGGGCATCACAAGCCCAGAAAACACGTCCTTTTTTGAAGAGTCCAGATGGCTGTGGTCATTTGGCCTCTCCTGATGCTACCATTTCGCATTGCCTACGACGTGCCAACTGCCGTTGATCTCCGGCGGTGGCTTTGGGCCCTCCGTTCCTGTTTGCATCCTTGCAGTGAGAATTATTTGTAGCTTTCAAGACTGTAGCATGGAAGGGCACGCTCTGTTCTTTTTTCCCCTTGTACCTCTTTGGGACCAGTTGCCTTTTCGTTTTTGTTTTATTGGTTTCTTAAATGGCTGCCAGCTGGATATAGGTAAGTGGGGGTTTTCAGTGCTGCAGTCTGCCGAGAACAAGCAGCAGTATGTAGCCATTTAGTCCTGGCAACTGCTTCCTATTTTTCCAGATGATTCCAGCCAGCTCGTTCTGTGTTTAGCCTATTGTCGAATGCCGTCACAAAGACTTGGGGTATTAATCCTATCATCTCTTCAGCGTGTGGAACTGCTGAGTGGGCTGCACAGTGAATGAGAAGCTGTAGGTACTGGGGAGAAGGGGTATGGTGTGTAGGCGTGTTTGGAGCACATTCAGAATTCATGCCTTTCCCTGGCTGTACTGATTGAATGTGAAATTTTCCTTCTGTGTCTCCAGCGGTCACCAGTTACAGCAATGAGCAAGCGCAAAGGTCTGATGGTAGCGGGAAGGCAGGTGGAATGTGAAACCAGCTGGAGCGATGGAGGGGCATAGCCCTTTGCATGCGTCTGTGCTTGTCTGCGTGCCTTGCTCTGCTGAAGAAGGCTCTGAAGGAGTCATGCATCTTGCTCAGAGCAAACAGAATAGTAGATTCAGCACTTCAGATTGAGGCCAGAATATAACAAATGGACTAAACCAAAACGACAGCTCCTAAGGACATGGGGGTTGAATATGTAAGGATTCAGTTTTGAGTCTTGCAGGCTGAGTCCATCTCTAGCGAGGGGAACGTGTCTGCCGCAAAGGAGCTGGCACTTGTTAGATGCTGGCTGTGTGTTACGCTTCCTACTGCGGCAGATCTGGTTTAACAGCGTCTGTGAAACCCAAACTCCCTATCCTGCAGACTGTCTCTCACTAGAGCTGCAGTTCTGCACTGTGATTCTTAGCCAGCAAATTTACTTTGAGAACTTCCTACTCTGAGTGACTTGTGTCTGCCCCCATACTGTGATTATTGAGCAGTCTGTGTGATTGCCCTTTAGACTGGGTCCATGATACGGTACAAGGAGAAAAAGCTATTTCCCTTAAGCCCACCCACCCCCCACCAAGTATTTGTTTTTAAAAATAGTGATTTCACCGATCTAATTTGGAATGAGCACAGCTGAGGGGGCCATAATGAGTGTCTGCAAATTGGGTGATAGGAACTTCTTAAACCAGAGCAGCTGCCAAAGGCATCTTAACATGGAGCTGCTGCCGTAACAAGAGCCAGCTTGGCAGGCGAGGATCTGCAGCCAAATAGCTGACTCCAGGCTTGGGGTTTCCCACCTGGGCACTCGAATCAGCTCTCCTTAGGCCCTGCAGCTTTTAGATGCCTCCACGCCGAGTGGAGCACCCAGGAGCCAGGAAGGGTTTTGAATGCGAGTAGTCAGGAGGAGAAAGCTGTTGTGTATGGCACATCTCAAAAGCATGTATTGTTTTTCACAGGGCTCAGGCAGGACGGGGAGGGAGAGCTTTGTTGCTGGCATATACAGATGTGTTTCCAGCCAGACATTGAGCGTTAGCAGTGCAGAGAAAAATATGTGCTTGGGCTTTCAGTGGGAAACAGCAACAACAAAAACAAAAAAATCCTTTCCATTTCTTTCAGCTGGAAAGTGATGCCAGGAGCCGTTGTTTTAGAGAGTAAGAAGTCTGGATTTATAAGCATGTGTGTGAGATACACCTTTGAAGGAATATCAAGAAAATCTACATAGAGGAAATGTATAGCATAGAAAGTAGGTCTTACTGCTGACTGCCGCTGTTCAGGGAAAACCAAGTGTATTGTAGATACCTCTTTGTGTGTTTCTTTTTTAAAAAAAAAAAAGAAGTGACGAACATCTGTTTGTGTACAAACAGATGGGTTTCTTCTGATTTCATAGTGCCCACAGCATGTGCCAGTTTCTCTGGAGTGCCAGAAGAGAAGGAATATCTTCAGAAAATGTTGAGGTTACAACACGCAGATAAAACCTGCCTGTGCTGCCTTTATAAAGATCCGGTCAGCTTAGTCTTGCACAGACCAAATGTACCAGTGAACTTGAGGTGATTGCCAGACCTTTCTCACTTCTTTTTACAGGATTTGCCAAATCTTTAGCTAGCTGGAGGATGAATATTAAGACAGGCAGCAGCACTGAAAGCTAAGCAATGGTATGTTGAAAAGTTCTGCCTGGGCAGGAGATCATTAATGTGATCGTTTTTTTGCAGTGACCGCCCGTAGATACCCTAAAGCGCTGGCTTGAGCTGGAAGGAAGGGCACCTCCGAAAGGATGCTACTCTCCCCTGGGAGTGGGCTGGAATAGTGTCCAGTGAGCCTCAAACACAAAGCTGATGGGTTTGGGTTTGTTGTTTATTAAAGACAGGCCTTTGTACAGCAGTAACGGAAAATCCTATTTCTGTACCAATAAAAACTTTGCTCCCATGGCAGTTGTTATTGGCAAACTTAGTCACTTTGGTGTTTATGGAAAAGTATTTACTGGATGGTTATCAAGCTTCATCTGCTTTCATTTTGCTTTGATGGCACACATGTTGCTTTGGGACCTTCTGTTTCATCCCTGTACCCCATCCGCAGTCCATCCTTCCAGCCTGCTGTCCTTCTTCTGCAGCCTGGGCAGACGGTGCCCCTGCGGTTTGCTGGAGCAAGGTAGAGCATTGCCTGGGTCTGGCTTGGGCTCTTCTTTCTGTCCTGGGGGGCATCAGCTTTGTGTCTGTTCCTACTTTACCACACAGGACGCTGAAACAACAGAGCGTGTGTTTTGTAGCAGGCAGGCTAGACCTAGTTGGCATGTGGGGTATCAGCCAGCTGACAATAACAATAATAAAGAACTTGAGTGCTGCAGAAGGATTAAAAGAAGCTTCTCTAATAAATGCAATTACACAAACATGCTTGAGCCGTGTGTCCTGTTTAATTCCTGCCCAAGAAAAGAAGTGTTCCTCCGGGCACTGCTTTTGTCTGAGTGAAAGAGATATCCAAGTGCCTCAGGCATCCTCTCTGAATCCAGAGTGGCTCTTCTGTGCCCTGGGTGGCAACTAATATTGGGCTTCAGATTCCTCTGAAGAACAGTTATTCCTGCAGGACTGACTCAAATTTTTTGCCAGGCAGTGATTTTATAGCTGGCAGAGCCCTTGCTGCCATCCAGACCTCACAGGCAGCGTCTCCCTGCCTGCGTGCCCCCTGGCACTGTGTGTGCCCACAGAGGTGCCTCTGCTCCGTGGTAAGGAGCCTTGTGCATGTTCATGCAATTGGGGATCTTCCAGTGGGCCTTTACCACTTCTGGAGAGAACCTTGGCACCAAGAAGGGCCTCAGGCTAAACACCATGGCAGGCTACACTTTTTCTTTTGTCAGGGCAGTTTTAAATCACACCTTTAGTGTGTTTTGTTCTCCTGCTAGTCAGGGAATTTCACTTGGATAGGACTCATGATGGAGAGAGGATCTTACAGAGCTGCTTGCCGTTACCCCAGGCAGCACCCAAGAAATACACGCTGGAGCTAATGAGTTGGTAGCCCAGCTCTGGGGATTGGGACCATTAGCTGGAAACACGCCGCAGCCTCCCCAGTGCAGAGGAGGCAGGAGGCAGTTGATTCATGCAGGTATAAAGTAAAGGATTCAATGGTCCAGAAAAGCTGCTCTTGGGCTTTCCCAGCTCTTTGCCTCTCATACGTTCCCTGAGGCATCTCATGAGGTAACTTGTGTGCAGAGAGCAACTGGGCTCTTGCTCGTAAGCACCAAATGTTTAATTCAGTGTGTGCTTGTCAAAGTACATTAAAAATGCAGGTAGCACTTGCTATGTGTGAGCCAGCTCCTGTAAGCGAGGCGCTGTCACAGGGTAATGTTACCGGCTCGACGCAAGTGCAGCCGGCTGGCTCTTGGAAATGTCCCGGCTACCTGGAGCATCCTGCCGGGCTGCTGCTGCCCTGCTTTCTTCGAAATGCTGCCTTTTCATGGTGGTGCTTTAAGATCCCGAGGAAACGTGGGGCAGAGAGGATGTGCCATGACTGGTGGTTATCTGGTGTGGTTTTGCTGCTGTGTGGTTCTCTCTTGTCCACGTTCCTCTCTATCCAGTTGTATCTCATCCTGTGTTTAGGTCCAGTCCTGAAGATCTCGCTGGCATCAGTGGGAATATAGAAGGCTTGCAGGCGCCTCAGCAAGGTTAAGGTCTTCTGCAAAATCATTAGAGTAGAGTTTATATTTGTATGCGCAGCACCTTGCGCAAATAGGTCCCAGTCTCTCGCTTTGGTTCAGCATCCATCTGTGCAATCATCCTAAGGGGACTTCGCGTGCTGTCAGGTGCAGCAGCGGTGTTTCAAAATTGGTAGTTCAACGGGAAGCCTCCACGAGCACCTTATTTTTAGAAAAGAGATTCAAATCAATCTTTGGCAGCAAGGTTGCGTTAGGTAAGGTTGAAGCAGTAGTGTGAGATTAGTAAACAGAACTGAAAGAGTGAAAATAGGCATTGCTGGGATATAAAAGAGAAAACGGCTTAACTCTTGAAAAGCACGTTGGGCTTGTACGGCACTGAAAATGCTGGTAATAAAGATCAGGTGAGATTCCCAGGGGGCTGCCAGTACGCCTTGTGACATGGGCAGGCATTAGTACTGGCGGCAGCTGCTCCCTTCCCCTCTCCAGGACAAGACCTCTGTTCATGAGTGCTCATCTCCTCCTGACGTTTTGCTTTGTGCTCTTTCCATCTCGAAGAGTGTAACGATGTGCGTTTCTCAGGCCCTGGCTAACAGTTGCTATAACTACCATTAATGCAGTCGTTGAGGGCAGGTCCTGGTTTAGCCTTATTTCTACCAACCAGCCAACTGAATTTTGTTTTCTTGCCTTTCAGTCCTTTCAAGGAAGCCAAGGACGAGCATACCTCTTCAATTCAGTGTGAGTATAACTTCGTACATGTCACCGCTGCGTCTCTTAGGATAGAATTAAGAAAACCCTCCTGAAGAATAAAACAAAAGGATCATCTTCCTTTAGAAATCTCTGCCTCCAACTTGGGAGCTTGCTGAAAATGGTTGGAGAAAGAGTCAGGAAACAGCACTGATTCATAGTTGATTTTATGTTAAGGTTCAGATAAGGTGCTAGGACAAGGTGGTTTTTTCGTCATCAGATTGACAAATAAGATCTAACAGATGAGTCATTCACTTCTCAGAGAATGTATTCAGACCAAAGAGTCAAAGTTTTGTAAATGTAGAGAATAAATAGTGTCTAAATAACAACTTTTCAGAGCTAGTGTAAAAAATAAGTATAATTTTCCCAATAACTGAGAATAGTTTTGGTGAGATCACTGCTGGGATGTCTTTTAGAAGAACTGATTTCAGTCACGTTTTTCAAGTTTTCATTTGGGAAAGTAAAAGCACCATTTTATTGATTTGACAATTAAAATCTTTCTCGAATGAGTAATTAGTGCAATTTACTAGAACGTTACGAACTTTCTGTTCAAAGCTTTATAGAATTTTTAGTTGAATAAAAATTCTGTTTCAGATTTTCGTTCTGTTCAGGAACTGCAAGAGATCTTTGTTTTGGTCACAGCTGTGGTACTGGGTATCCTGAACCTCCCGGTTACGTTTTCAAATCCTGCAGTGAAATTTCTGTCATTGTAGCGTCTCGCTGTGGAAAGACACACTAATAGGGAGCATCTCTTCCTTTTTCCCCAGAGTTAATGTGGGCTGTGGCCCGGCAGAGGAGCGGGTGTTATTAACAGGATTACATGCGGTTGCAGATATTTACTGTGAAAACTGCAAAACCACACTGGGTTGGAAATATGTGAGTATCAGTATCATTTGTTTTTCTTGTGCACTTCTTTGCTCCAGCCCTTTCTGAAGGTGTGTGTACGGTAATGTGGTCTCATGGAATGACCGTTAACTTGGGAACCAGAGATGTGGGTTCCGGTCTGTAGCCGTGTCCTTTTTCCTTCCTGCGTTTCCATTTTCTCTCCTGGTTTGTTTGTTGCATCCATTCAGAGCAGGAGCTCCTTGTGGCTAAAGTCTTTTTTGACTAAGAATATACACTGTGGGCCTGATTTTGCTGGGCGTCCCTTAGTGATGCTTAACGTAAATGAGGGTAACTTCAATCAGTCTTGTGGCTCATATTGTCTTTTTTCCCAGATGATATCGGAGTAATAGAATGATCCATATATTGTTAATCCTGTGTCCTTCCCACTGGAAAGGCTATTGAACATGAGTTAATCTGTTTGCTGTCTGTTGCTCTTCATAAATTCAATTACTTTCAAATAAAGGCTTACGCTACATCCTAATTTCTGCTTCAGGAGGCACGCAGTGTACTTGTTTGTCAAAACGTTTTGACCAGTATCTAAACAAAACATATATTGTATCTGTGGCCTCTGGACAGAAATACCCTTTAATAAATCAGTTGAAAGGCTATAAAAAGTAAAGCATCAAAAATTGATGCAGTAGGAATTCATGCAGAAACACATCATGGATCTCACAAATGGAGAAGGACACCAGGTACATAACTTGAGTTTATTGCAAAATAAAATGCAAAACGTTGTAAACATAGCAGTAAGCCCAAGCCTCTCCAGCAGTAGAATTGCATTATTTCAGGTGCATTATATGCACGCAAACAGCACACCTGGGCAGAGCTGAACCACTTTGGAGGATGCGGCCTCCGTAACGGGAGTCCCTCCTGGTTAGGGAGCCCGTAGCCTTCCTTGTGCAGCTCTGCAGTGTTGAAGCCCTGTGTGTTTCTGCAGCTGCGAGCACACACCTGTGTAGGGTGGGTTCTGTTTGTCCCTCGGTCCCTGTTTCCTCCATTTCCACGTGAAAGTTACCACAATGCTTCTCATTCCCGGTGGTAGCGCTTTTACAGCATGTTTCACCAGAGGACCTCTGCATTAACAAACACTACTCAGACCACCCTAGAGAGAGGTGGATTTTATCACGGATGATTCCTAAAGCGTAGCTCAAGGAGCGGTTGCCATTGGCCTACAGAAAGCTGCACGTTTACATCGTGCCAATTTTTCTTTTTTTCCAGCCTGTAAAGGCTGCTAGAAGCAGGATTTAAGATTCTTCCAACATAATCTTCCTGAAAGCCAGCAGGAGGACCTGCAGTTGACTGTTCTACTCTGTAAACAGTGCTAAGACGCACCAGCATTCCCAGATCTGATGTGTAGCTGCGACTTGGCCTTCAGATCTCATCTTGATCTCATTCTTTCTCCTTTTTTTAGGAACATGCTTTTGAAAGCAGCCAGAAGTATAAAGAAGGCAAATACATCATTGAACTAGCTCACATGATCAAGGATAATGGCTGGGATTGAATGGAAAGAGCCCGGCCCTACCAGCGTGCAAGAGAATGCCATCCAACCGAACATTATACCCAAGAGTGAGAGAGTGACTGAACGCTTGGTTCCATGCATTTAGAGGCTCTGCAATTTGGGAGCATCTTCACACCCTTCTCCATCTTTATTGGTGACTGGCCTCTAAATTTCTGTCTCTCTGTCTCTTTGCTTTGTATCTGTTTGTGAGTTGACCCTGGCTGCTTCTCTCTCTGTTCTGGCGTTGGCTAAGAGAATGCACCGAATGCCCAACAGCCATTCCATGTTGACGAATGTTTAAGTACAAACTGAAGTTGGCTCTGTGGTGGCATTTTATCAGAAGGTCTCGGTGCGGGAGGAAGACATGAGTTTTGGGCAGGAGAAGGTAATAGGGGGTGGGGAGTGGGCCCGAAGGGAAGTCATCAGAAGTCGAAACTGTACTTCTCCTTTAAGTCCTGGTTAACCAAGGCTTGAAACTATCTACTTGTCTAAATGGACAGAAAAATACCTCACGGCTGCGTTCTCTCCGAATCGTAAAACCGCTGCTCCATTGGTGGAGCTTCAGTCTAAGTCGGCTGAGCACAAGTCATAACCAGTTCCCCCCGCGAGCTAATCGCAAATTTGTGTTTTGTTTGCCATTGATTAACTTGTTGTTTGGGGGGAGATGGAGGACCTGAAGGCTGGAGAGATTCCCTGCCTCTCCTTTTTCTCGTTGTTTTAGGGTAGGTAGGCCAAACATCCCAACAGAGCACAGCTGCGGGGAGCATCCTCACAGCTGGAGAAACCAAATCCTGACTCTTGAGCCCTTCAGAGAGGAGGAGAGAACCACTTATGGCACGACAGGGCTGGAGCTGCAGCTTAGAAGAGATGACAGGTGAAAAAAAAAAGCACGTGCTAGGCAAGAAAGAGGAAATTAATAGAGGAGGATGGGGACAAACTTAGTAACGCAGGGTACCCCTTGATTTCCTGGCCTCCGGTGAGCATCCCTGGGGGTCTTTTACCAATCCTTCACGGGTGTGAGTAGGAAAATGCTGTTACAGAATCTTTTTCTTAAATCCCAGGCCCCGGCCGTCAGCTCCGCTCTCGGAGCCTGGCAGAGAAATGGTGCAAGAGTGGGGAGAGGAGGGAGCAGAGGCGCCTGGCGGTTGTAGCAGTATTGCGCAGGTGGATATTTCAAGCCATGAGGTATCCTCCCCAAAACCTTCCCCCTTTTTCCCCGCTCCCAGAAGCCTATTGCAGGCACAGGGGGAATGGGAAAGAAAAAAGAAACTAAACATCTTCCCCCTACCCCTGAAATTGTCCATGCCTTGGAGTTTAAGGGGGGGAGGGATAGATGTGGGCATCATAACTGCAAGGGACAAGCCCTTCCCATTTTAATTTTTTGATTTTAATTACTGTGGACCTTCCCAAGGTAATTGGTGGGGAAGGGGCATTGTGTGTGAGAGGGGAGCTGTGTTAGACATATATGACAATGTGAAGTTTGCTCTGCAACAGTCCAGCCAGTATCTGGTGCATAACTCAAGACTATTTAACCGAATTAGTTTTATCTCTCTGAGTGAATTTTATTTTTGTTTGTGGAATTCTTTCAAGTAGGTTAATCCACTGGGGGAAATCTTTCTTAATCCAGAAGGAAAGAGTATTGTGCAGGGGTTTGTAACTCCTTATGAAGTTGAAGCTTTGGAGCTGTAATCTGTTGTCACTTGCCCCCACCCCCAAGATATTCTCAGTTAGCTGTGGGATCAGCCGGTGGTGAGAAAGTAATTTGCTGTTAAATGAAGGGGATGTGAGCAGAGACGCTACTTACGGATCAGAGTGGACCTTACGGGTTGGGTCCTTGCGCTGAAACCCAAACTTGATGGCCCGTCTAAGCAAAGGCTGTTTTTTCTCTTGAAGCACTATTCTTTACAACCTTGGAGAGAGAGAAGTGAGATGGAGTCTGGCTGCAGCTCCTGCCGTGGACGGAGTTGGCTTGGTTTGTGGCTAGTCTGTTAGGAGGTGCCTTCTGCTGAGGCTGTGTAACAGTTGCCTCAGCTTCCGTTGCTGATTGTCTCTGCTTCCATCATCCCATTCCTTTTAGTGATAAAAATCTAGGATAAATCAAAAACTCTGCAGTGCCCGCTATCTTGTTGACTCAGGCACTGGCTTGGTCCCATTTTCCCGTCCTTTGCCTGGTGAGCCGTGACAATTTATTGGGTTTTGACTAGTGGAAAGAAATCTGCATTCTTTGAACAACTCTTCGGTCTCCCCAGATCCGTAGCCTTTAAAGGGGTCTGGTTGGAGCTGGGAGAAGTAAGGGAGAGCCCCAAATCATTAAGATGAGGTTGAGAAAAAGAGCACACAGGGGCTCATGGGTTTACATTTGGTATTTCGAGTGATTGCCTTTAAAAAAGCGATATAAAAGGTAGGCCTGTCTAGAGGACTGCTCTGAGAAATAAAAACAGTACAGAGAGCTACCAGATGTAAATGTTTTTATCAGTATATTTGGGACAAGAAAAGATGGTGATCCATCAGATCAGGCTGTTTTTAACTGTTCACAGGGGCTACGCTTTTAACGGCAACCAGTCTAAGCTTGAATATGGCAAAATCTTAATCTGGTGTTAATTGGGTTTTGTCCCATCGACATCCACAGATTCACGCTCGCTGAGAATCTGGCCTCAGGCCCTGATACAAAAATAATATGTTTGCCTGTGAACGTCCCCGACACCCACAGAATGATCTATAGAGTGGCTTTAATCCACCGTACAGGGAGATCAGGAAAGATGGGCTTGCGAGACCCATTGACGTTTGTTCTCTGCTATGTGTCCATTAAATATGAAGTACTTCTTAGTCCGCTGCTAACTCATCTGTGACTTGCTGTATGAAGCCACATGACAGTATTGGGAGCTGGTGACCGGACAGGATGATCAGATCTGTGTGCTTGTGGCTACCGCAATCAGGCTAAATTGATGACTCGTAGAGTGGTATATTCAGAGCATAACCAAAGAACCTCACTCTGCATCCCTCCGGTCACGTGAGTTGACTGTAGCTGGTTCGTTTCTGACTGGGGTGAGCAAGGTGGGACCGTTGTCCCCACAGCTGGAGATGTGGTCCATGGAAACTGCGTCCTCGGGCGGGCAACGCCTGAACGTGGAGCACCGAGTGCCCGTGGTGCCGCTTTCCGTGGGTGACATCCTCGAGAAAACACGAACAGGAGCGAGTTTTTGCTCTTTTTTTTAATGTGGCAGCCTCGTCTCTGGCAAGCTGCGTGCACGCTCAAGTTTACATCGCCCCCGTCTACCCCCAAAGCTCAGACTTGAGTCAAGTTTTAAATTGTTTTGCTCAAATTGTCTTGCTCTGGTGGATTTATCTGGTGTGAAATCCTGACCCCTGTAATAAATATTCAGATGATAATATATACGAAGCAGGAAAAAAACATTATCTTGTGAAATATACTTTTGTAAATAATATTTAATTTTTTTAAAAAAATAATATATTTGGTGCTGTTTTCTCAGAGCCCCCTCCCTGAGAGCACTTTTTTGTTGTTTATAAATGATACTGTTTCCTTCTGTATTTGTTGGAAAATATGTTTAAAGGGAAACAAAAATCATATATACGTTGTCCTCTGATGTCGATCCATTTTTCCTCTGGACGTGGCAGGAGAAGGGAGTCACTCCTGCTTCCGCCCGGCAGAATCGGTCTCCGGCGCAGGCGGTGTCCGGGTCACAGGCAGTGGCCCACGGTCCGGGCAGGTGCTGGTGTGTGGGATGGGTGGTGGCCACAGGCTGTCGCGGAGGGTTCCGGGGGGTCCCGTGTCAGCCCACGCTCCCACGGCGAGTCCCACAAAAGCTGGTGGGGCTCTGTCTGGGAACGCCTGTCCTGAGGAGATGTGGTTTGTAGGATCCGGGCCTGAAATTTTCTCTTGCACCAGTATTGGCTGGAGTGAAGTAGATATCGAGACGTAGAAAACAGGATTGAATTTAAGCTGCAACCTCGGAGTCGCTGTTTCCAGTTGCTTGGGGGCAGCAGGGATGGAGGATGGAGATTTCTAACTAGTCATTATTTTTAAACTAAAACATAACTCTTTGGACAGGGATCCTGGTTTTCTTTTGTTTTGGGGTTGGGTTTTTTTTGTTGTTGTTATTTGTTTGGGGGTTTTTTGTTGTTGGTTTTTGTGGTTTTTTTTTTAAACCAGGCTGCTACATAACAAATTAGAGTAAAAGTTTACCTCTCTGGCAGGAAAGGTTGTTTGTTTTTTTTTTTCCTTTCTATCTTTAACCTCCCCCCTTTTCCCCTTTCTTCGTTTTTAATTCATTTGGTCTCTTGTTTATCCCAAAGTGGACCAACAGCACAAACCACTGGACTGTGTTTTGCTGAGCGAGGAGCTGTTTTCAGTGCTGAATAACTGTTGCACACTCTTTAATTCTCTGTTTTTGGTGCACACGATCTAAAAATATACAGAAAATGGCCCCTACGAATGAAATCTGTTGTTCTTGTGATGATCAAGTGCGAATGTTCTCTGTATGCATTTTTCTAAGTGGTATGTGAGAGTGTGTTAATCATGCATTTCACTGCACTTCCTTGTTTCGGGAGGAGCATCATGTTTCCGTGTGAACCAGTTCTTGGATGAAGAGATGACACCCAAACGCCCGTTTGGGTCAACAGGTTGGCGAGAACCAGAGCTCAGCTCAGTGGGAAGGAGCTCTTCTCACCAGGTGAGAAGCCTCGGAAATTAAATTACGTTAGACATAGATTTTGCAGAATCCTGTTTAAAAAAAGTAAGCAGAAGAGGGGAAACAAGAATCATCTTGAATTCAGAAAAAAAAAAAATCAACGTATTTAAATGCAAGCAGAATGGCATTGTGTAAGGTACAGCCACAAATAAGCTATTCTCATAGTTATGAACTGTATGTATCCTTTGTTTTGTTTTTCGTAAGGAAATGGGAATGCTTTCCCCACTGACAAAACTAAAGGACGATATTTCCAATACCAGCCTGTCTGTTGATGCTCTTGTGTTTACAAATTGTGTATACTTTTATTTCTTTGATCTTATTTTAATTTTATTTTTTTGGCATATTCTTTCAGGTCATTTGCTTCGGTAATAAATGCAATTGTTTGTTTTCAAATAATTGGTTGCCACCTTTTCATGTATTTGTACCTTGTATATAGTTCTTCAGTATTAGAGGGAGGCGTATTGTTTGTCATATTTACAATATGTGTTGGTGCTCATTTGAGAAAATAAAATTTTCAAGTACTAAAACTGCTGGTGCGTGTTTCTGTTTTAATCTCCTATACCGTGTGCCAGTTGGAGGCTGCAGAATTTGGTCGTTCAAGAAATACTACATTTAGCTTGGAAATAGTCAAATTATCCTCTTTTCCAATAGCTGCCAGTCTGGAGCAGTCACCTGGAGTGCACTTGGATCACCTCAGCACTGAGAGACTGTAGTCACGGGCAAGGATCCCATGGGGCAGAGTAAAAAGATGATCCATAGCTCCTGAAGTGTGGGATTGAGTACGAGAGGAAACCCTAAATGGACCAGGAGACAGTGCTGACCTGCCTGGCACCATAAGCGAGTGCCTTTCCCTGAACCTGACCGGCAAGGGAAGCGCATACTTTGTGAGGAATTACATGATTGTAAGGTATTTTTCAAGCAGCATCAATAACAAGAAACTTAGGAAATAAAATCCCCTGATTCTCGTTCAGTCATTTCCCATGGATGGAGGGGTTTGTCAGCTCCCTTGGTAGCAGCGCCTGCAACGGTAGAAAGGGTCAAGAAATTCCCGGTGGCCAGAAAACCACCCCAGAGCGTGCCAAGTTTTGCTTTTTGGTGAAATTCACTGTTTTGGTCCGTGTTGTGTGAAGTCGCGTTGCGGTGACTGCAGGAGACACCTGTTAGTCCCAGTTAACCCGGAGCATTGGTAAAGCTGTCTGGCACGTCTGGGTATTTGCGAGTCAAACGTCCGTTTCAGAAGTTCAGCAAACGAGATTCTCCTGGGCTTGGTTCGCTCTAGTCCCGGAGCAGAGAAAAGCGGTGCGTGGGAAGCAAAGCAGAGCTTCGGGAGGAAAGGGGGCATGCGGGGAAGGTGATCCTTCAGTATTAAAACGCGGAGCAATTCGTTTGAAAAATGGAGGGAGCTTGTCGGTTTTTACGGATGATTTTTGGTAGCTGCAGCCTGCCAGCGCTCAGCTCCTCTGGGCCTTCTCTTAAACACCAGAATGGCTTGTGGGCTCCCGGGCGAGTGGGGTACAACGTACCCAATTCCCGGAGCCTTCAGCTCAAAAATCCATTTGAACCTGCGGTTGGCTTGAAAGCCGTGCTTTATTTGAGGTGGTTTGGGACGAGCCGATGTGATCCCTCTTCATCCCGCTGCTGAAGACGGCGGGGACCTGTCCCCGTGCCCTGTGCCGGTGCCCAGCAGTTCACTGTGCCGTCGCACACCGGCTCAGCGCCCTTAATTCCCCACGTGTCTGAAAAAGCAACTTAAGCCTCTTTGCGGAGGAGCCGGTCGTGCCGGCTGCTGCGCGCCCTGAACTGGAGGAGGAGCTCAGGCTGTAGCGAGAAAAGCTGCACCCGAGAGGTGGGAGGCGAGGAGGAGCCGGGGGGTTCGTGGGAGGCGAGGAGGGAGCCAAGGCAGACGCGACTGCGAGCCGACGTCCCGTGCGTGCCCGTAGCGTGCGCGAACCGGCTCAGCCGATGGGACAGTCGATGCGATTAATTGCTGGCCCAACTGGGCTCCAGGTAATTTGTGTTCTCGGTTTTGCCAAAAACCTTAATTTGCCATAGTTGGCGCCGCCCCTGCGTGTGACATGCTGGGTGTGTGCTCGGGAGGTGTGCCCGGCGTCCCTAGGAGACGCGCGCTGCCTCCGCCCTGCGCGGCAGGAAGGTCTGGGGGATGATGGTATCTCCAAAAAATGTGAGGCCGGTCCTTGGGGCATGGCGCTGCCGTGGTGCCTGGAGAGGAGCACGCTCTGGTGCGGGGCGGCTCCTCGACGCTGTGTCGTCACTGGGCTTGTTCCTACAAAGCTGCTGTACACGCACGGCTGCTGCCATCCCGCTCAGAAAGTCTGAAGGTTTTGACTCCGTTCCCACCTGGCGTTGTCAAGCCAAGCTGTGACCCCACCGCAGCGGCAGCTCACTGAGTGCCCGCGTCCTGCGGCCGTCCCTGTGGGCGCAAGGGCGCTGGCCTGGCACGAGGGCTGGTTTCCACCCTCGTCAGCGGCTCCCGTTGGGATGGGGACACGGGCAGCGGGGTCCAGCCCGCGATGGCGGCGCTGGCGCCTCCCGCCGCACCCCGTCCCTCGAGGCGCATGGCGGCGGCGGCGAAGCCCAGCGTGGCCGTCCTGCCCCCGGGCAACCGGTATCTACTGCTCCATAGCCCAGACCAGCCAGGCATGGAGGAACCCTGGCTCTTCTCCTTGATTCTTAATTCTTCTGTGTGATTCAGAGAGGAAAATAGAAATATCTCTGGTTTCCCTGCCCTCCCCCGGAAGGCTGCTGCTGGGGTGCGGGGTTGCGATCCGGTGTGCCGGGGGGGAGCAGAAATCCCTGCTGGGATGCGGAGGGGAACGCTGGCTGCTGGCTGCTCCGCTCCAGCGGGAACGGTTCTTATTTACCAGCTGGATTGTGTGCGTCGGCTGTGGCTCTTCGCCAGCGCAGACACAAGCTCTGTAGGGAAATTCCCCACAGGAAAAAAGCGTTGCACTCAGTATTTCCCATCCCGAGCATCCCCATGAGAGCCAGAGGGACGACTCCAGGGTCTCTCCCAGCAATGGCCATGGGAAGAGCCTCTGACTGCGCCAGCCCTTTGGCTCCGTTAGGATGGAAGCTGAAAAGCACCAGAATCACCACACGGCCGGAGGCGATGGTGGCACCCAGCTGTCACCACAGGGCCGGGGCGTCCCCCGCTGCCGGGGCAGTCCCAGCCGGGCGCGGGGGTCGGTCGCAGGGAACCGCCGCTGCGTTGGCGATACGGGGCAGCGCTCTCACCGGCTGGGGTTAGATGTGTAATTAAACTGCAATTAGAGCGCGAGCGAGCCCCAGCGATCTATCGGCAGGTGGGTGCAGATGAGCTGACTCAGGGCAGCAGCGAGCGGCTGTGGCTTCGCTGATCACACTTGGCCCAGGGCACGGCAGCAGGAGGGAGGAAGGGAGGGATGGAGGATGGAGCCCCTTCCTCGGTCCCCGCAGAGGTGCCACCTCCAGAGGTGACACCGCAGGAGCCACGATGACCTTTACCCGCAGCCGAAGGACGGGCTATAAAGAGCGACGGGGCCGAGCGCGGGGCAGCTCCTGGAGCTCCTCTTGGATCCTACCAGCCGCAATGAGGTTTTTTTTTCCAAAAGATGATCACGGAGCTATAAATACAGCGGCGCCGGTGGCCTTTAATCCTGGTTCAAGAGCAATTCGACACTCCTACTTTGCTCCTCAGCCCTTTTTTGGAACATGGGAGCTGGGGAGGGGTGCTGCCGCTCACTTCGCCGCCGGTTCACCTGGTCCCTTCCTGTCCTCTCTCTCGGGGGAACCGCTCGGACTTCAGCCCCACGGACGCCCCTGGGCTTCCCCCGCGCTGCCTCTCCCATGGGCGCGATGGCTCCCGCCCGAACTGGGCATTTTCTTGCTGACAGGCAGGATTTACAGTAGCGCTTCCAGGCTGCCAAACACGCCGGGGTTATTTTTACCCGGCTCCAGCCTGGCGTATAAATAGTGTCAACGCCGTTCCCCATGGCTGGCTGAGAAACGTCCCGTGGGGACTGGCCGGGCACGAAGGAGACGTCACCCCGAGGGTGGTCGCCGACCTGCAGGACGGGACGCTGCCACATGGCAGAGGGGTCCCCGGAGGGGGAAGGGGAACAGGGACAGCTGAAATAACAGAGGCCCAGAGCCACCCCTCTGCTCACGCCCCCCAAAAGCCACCGAGCCCCACGGCTGGACGGGCTTCCTCGGCCTCTCGGCGCTGGTTTGGGGGGGTCTGGGAGTGTCGCAGGCAGAAAGCTTGTCCCAGCCACGCAGGAGGTGGCCACCTACATTAATAAAGAAGGACGGGGAACTGCTGGAGAGGGGACAGTGAAGGGCTACGGAGATGATTCGGGGGCTGGAACATCTTTCTTACGAAGAAAGGCTGAGGGAGTTGGGTCTTTGTAGCCTGGAGAAGAGCAGACTGAGGGGGGATCCCATCGCTGCCGGGAGGAGGGGGCCAGTCTGTTTTCAGCGGTGCCCAGTGACAGGACAAGAGGTGACGGGCACAGACTTGACCATAGGAAATTCCATCTCAACACGAGGAGCAACTTCTTTCCTTTGTGGGTGGCAGAGGCTGCCCAGAGAGGTGGTGGAGCCTCCGCCTCTGGAGACATTCCCAACCCACCTGGACGCCATCCTGTGCCACCTGCTCTGGGTGACCCTGCTCTGGACGGGGCTTAGACCAGATGATCTCCAGAGGTCCCTGCCAACCCCAGTGAATCTCTCCAGGAGAGCCGTCCGTCAGTCGGGTCGCCCCAGGGCTGTAAGGGGGGATCAGCCCCACGAGGGCAGGCGCCGGGTGCTCGGGGAAATGCTGATGCGAGGATGGCAGGGCTGATGGGCATCGCCCATTCACCTCCCATCAAAAAAATCCCCAAAACGCATGGAGATTTTCCAGTCTGCCCTGTTATTCATGGCTCAAGATGGAGCAGCCGGCTCCCAGCGGGGGCTGCCCCGCACAGCACCACAGAGGACGTTTCTGCAGCCGCTTTGTTGCCCACATATGGAAACTTCTGATTAAGTGAAGTACAATTCTAGCAGGGGGGGAAAAAAAATAAAATACTTTACCAGGGGCCCGACCTCGCCTGATGGAAATGTGCCCCTCGGTAAAGGGTTTCTGTGCGAGTGTTTGGCCACTTTACAGAAATAACAGAAGGCTATAGGAGCGCGCTTTTATATAGCTCCACTTCCTTGTGAAACCCAGACGGGTGTTTTCTTTTCCACTTGGACAAGGATTTTCCCATAATTGTGCTATTTTTATGAAGGCTTCAGGACAGAAACCAAGGGCCTCTCCTAGCCGAGCCTTGGTGTCGGAGCAGCTGAAACGTTGGGGGTTTCAGCCTCTGACACAGGTTTCTCGTCTTCGCCAAGTGGCTTTGCTAGCAGACATCTCGCCCTGTCCAAACAGGGGGGTTTGCTCCATCCTTACCTCCCAGTGGGGTTTTTTTCTGGCATTTTCTGCCTAGAAATGAAATGGCCGTAGTGCCAATGCTGCGTGAACTGGGCTGCCCCAGAATCTTCACGGCACAAAACAGGGGCACAGCCAAAACTCTCCCTCAGAGAGCACAGAAATAAGTAGCTCATTGAGTCAATATAAATTTGTAACTGCTGGCCAAGGGGCCTTTATCTCCCACATCAACACCCAAACTGCCACTGATGAGCTGAAGCTGCAGTGCAGGGTAACGAGGCTGGAGATACCACTGATGGGCTATCAGCTGTGCCCATCACGAGGCCCACCCCCAGCCCCCAGGTTTTGCTGGGTTTTGGAGAAACCACGATGTATTTATGGTGGGAGGGAGCTACACCCTGAGTGTTGGGGCTGCTGAAGTCCTGGCTGGGCTTTGCTGCTCAAGCTCGTCTCCCCGGGATGGGCGCTGTGGCAGGTGGGTGAGAAGAAGTTGGATGGGAGCAGGTTTTATAGGGAAGGAAATGAACTGGCCAAAGGGGAGAGTCTCTTCTCTCGGATTTGAGCTTGGCTTGCTTTTGGAACGCAGCATCGGAGCTGTTTGTTGAGCTGCGGTTACGGGGGCTGCGGGAGGAGGGTGGCACCGTGGCTGCGGTGGGGGGTTGTTACGGTGGGTCCCACTTGCAGGCGCGGGAAGGTGAAGTCAATCTTCGAAACAGCGATGCCTGGTGGGGACGAGCCCCCACCAGCTGCCGGCAGCCAGATGGCTCCAGCGCCAGCACCCCGAGCCATTAGCACAGCAGTAATAACATCCCTTATTTAATTGTAGCTGTGTCACACACAGCGTTTCTGGATGTGACTGATTGTGTGTCCCTTCCCAGCCTGGCTGTGGAAATCGGGGGCTGTTGATTTGCTCCGTGGGTTTTCAGCAGCTCTTTGCTCTCAGGCTCCATCCCGCAGAAGGGGCCATCGTTTCCCTTTCTCGGTTCCTCCCCAGGTCCCACTGGCCTCAGACATCCAAGGGAGTGAGTTTCTTTGGCTCCATTTGCTCTTGGCAGGAGAAGAGGAGCTCAGTGTGGACAGGACAGACCCAGGAGGCATCTGCACGGTGCCTCCTGCCCCTGCTGTGAGCTCCCGAGCGAAATCCCTTGTGCAAAACCTGAATTTCCCCCAAATGCTGATTATTCAGCCTGAACTGGGCCAGTCGTGCTCTTTGTATGTGCCCTGCACCAGGCCAGGCTTTGTCTGGTTGGGTTTATGGGAGCCGCAGCCGTCCGTCCCCATCACAACCTAGCTCTCGGCAGCCGCGTGTGCATCCCGTGCCCTGGTTTTTCAATCAAAAAAAAAAAAAATCTGGGAACTGGGCAAGGTTCAGGTCTTAGCAAAAAAAAAA
>VZSF01008489.1:367707-450161 GCA_013398295.1 Chionis minor | reverse complement strand
GGCTCGCGCGTGCCGCTGGGCGTGCGTAAACAGCGGATGTCATCGGCGCGCCGCTTCCGTGTGAGGTCACGTGAGCGGGGTGTGTGTGTGTGTGTGGGGGGGGGTGTGTGTGTATCTGACAGGCGGCCGCCGGGNGTGCCGCTGGGCGTGCGTAAACAGCGGATGTCATCGGCGCGCCGCTTCCGTGTGAGGTCACGTGAGCGGGGTGTGTGTGTGTGTGTGGGGGGGTGTGTGTGTGTATCTGACAGGCGGCCGCCGGGCCTCGGCCTCCGCCGCCGCCGCCGCCGCCATGGCGGGCCCGGCCCTGCCCATCCGCCGGTACCGCCGGGCCCTGGTGGAGGCCGTGAGGGAGCGGCCCTTCCTCATCGTCACCGGCGAGACGGGCAGCGGCAAAAGCACGCAGCTGCCCAAGTACCTCTTCGAGGCAGGTAACGGCCGGGGAGGGGGGAGCCCCCTCCGCTCTGCCGCCTCGGCCCCAGAACCGTGGGCAACAAGCACCGGTAGCTGCAGCTCGTCCTGCCGTCCCCTCGGCTTCGGGCTGTGCTGGGCGGAGACGGCCCCGTTAAACCTGTTAACCTGCCAAACCGGCGGCCGTGGGCGCCCTGTGCAGGTGCTGGACTCGCAGCTCAGCGTCCCCCTTTTCCCCCTCTCTCCCGCAGGCCTCGCCGAGCACGGGGCCATCGGCGTCACCCAGCCCCGGCGCGTTGCCACCATCTCGGTGGCGCAGCGGGTGGCCGAGGAGATGGGCTGCTCGCTGGGGAGTCGCGTTGGGTACCAGGTGCGCTTCGACGACTGCAGCAGCGAGGTAGGGCTCCGAGGGCTCTGGCCCCGCAGGCGCTGGCCCGGCGGGGTGTCATGGCGTCAGCGGGTTGTGGCTCAGCGCTTTGGCCGTGGGCCGCTCCATGGGGTGGCACAGCCCTGTTGCTTCTCCCGGGGCTTTGCGTGCGGAAGGTCTCAGAGCCTTGAGAAGCCGTTTGTCCCTGCTGTGGGGCAGCTGCACTTGCACGTACCGTGGAACCCATTTGATCAAGTTTTTTGAACACCTTACAAGTGAAACATAGCCAAGCAGCTGTACTGCTTTCTCAGTGTGTGTTCCGGACAAACGTGATCTATGTAGAAATGTTTACTTTGAAGTAAAAATCCAGGATAACCACTGAACATCTCATTAAACCTTCCAGGATACTGCCATCAAGTATATGACCGATGGCTGCTTGTTGAGGCAAATATTGGCAGACCCCCTTCTCAGCAAGTACAGTATCATCATTTTGGATGAAGCCCATGAGCGAAGCCTCAGCACTGTGAGTGTCACCTTATGTCTGTCCTTTTGGGCCACTATTTCTCCTTTACTGAGGTCTACTTATATATTTCTTCCGCGTCTGCACAGTCCCCAAGAATTTTGACTGACTCTCCACGGATGCGTTTATCCTTTTGCTGTCCTAAGACCCTAGAATTTGCTGCATAGTCTGAAAATAAGATGCGGCCTGTTGGAATTGTTGTAGCTGTCATTGTGTTTGAAAGCAGTTAAAACTTGGCTGGCTATTGAATACTTTCACAAAATTTCCAGGAGTTCGAAGCCAGCACAGTGAACACAAACTTTCTAGAACCCTAATTTAAAAAAACCCCAACAAACACACACAGGCAAACAAAACACTGAAACATCTCTCTTGCTCTAAGGCCTAATGTTTCTTAGGGTGTATATATGGCTGCGCAAAGAGATTATGGCTTTTGGGATCATGGAAGTATCTAAACTGACCTAAGTACCAAAAGCTATCAAAGGTCACTCTGACCCTTCTGTGGCAAGCAATGTGAGGCTCAGGCCACTCAGTCCTCGAGAGATTGCCTTGGGTGTCAAACAACCTACCAGTCCAGCAAACAATCTACCAGTCCATCTGGAGAAAAGGGAAAATGCTTTCTGAGTCCCAGTTCTGCCCTCAAACTTCTGAGGGTACTGCAAGTAGTTGAGCTAGGGTGATGTAGGAAGTTACTGCTCTGTCACCCGTGTCTAACTATAAGGAGCAAATCTTTAATCCGGAGCAGTGCAGAGTAAAATAAACTTGCTGAAGTCATAACAATAAATAGTACAAGAGAGGAGGGTGCGCACTCACTCAGGTAACGTATGCTGGACAAAGGGGATGACTTTTTAAAATGGATCTGAGGTAACTGTTTGCAAATGACTTGACCGTGAGAGTATAAAAATGAAAACCAAAGGATTTTCAGTTACGTGGATTCTGTTTATGGGCTGTGAGAAGAGCTGATAAAAAATTATAAATTTTAGAAACCAATTAGTGTACTTAAAAGACAACCAGGGTAAGTGTATGTATTCTTCTGAGTGCTTAGGCCCTGAAGATGTGATTTTTCTGTCTTTACTATATCCATGGGATAAAATCAGTCCCTTCCAAGTTCGTCAGGCACTTCTAAGAAAACTGGGTACTAATACAAGTTGCTTCTCTTTGTCTGTTAGGATATTTTATTTGGTTTGTTGAAGAAGCTATTTCTACAGAAGAAACCACCAGACAGGAAGAGAGAGATGAAAGTGGTGGTGATGTCAGCCACCCTGGAGGTAGACAAGCTCTCGGAGTTCTTTGGACACTGTTCAGTGCTGCATATTCCAGGAAGAAGTTATCCTGTCAAGGAGATATTCTGCAACCTGCTCAGCCCAAGGGACATAGGCAGCTCTGCGTATGTTACAGAGGTCTGAACCGTTTTACTTTGTTTCTGCATAGTTTTCTGTTCTTGGTGTGATTATCATCTGTGAAAGGCCACAAGAATTAGCTGCTCTGTTTCTGTTTTTAGTATCTCTGCAGGATATAGGGAAGAATTAGTTCATACCAAGAGTTTAGAAGGAGTAAGTGGGATTCCAGCCCTTATTGGCTTGTTTGTGGTTTGTTTCAGGCTGTAAAAGTGACCTTGGATATCCACTTAAATGAACCAGAAGGCGACATCTTGGTTTTCCTGACAGGTGAGAAATTTTCTTTCAACAACTGATGGTTATTCCAGGTGAAGTGTGGCATTGCCAGCAAAACAGTACCTCCTTCCAGTGACTGTCTAGTTTGTCCCAGAGCAGTAAGTACAGAAGGGAAAGTCTCAGATAGTCCTGGGAAGTGATAGTTTTCAGACCATGTTTAGGTATACGTGAAACCGCCCTCCATCATCTTTGAAAGGTCATGGTGAGGTGCCTGAGGACTGGAGGACGGCTAAGGTCATGCTGGTCTTCGAAAAGGGCAAGAAGGAGGACCTGGGAAACTACTCCCTGCACCTGGGGAGGAATAACGCCCTGCACCAGTAGAGGTTAGGGGTTGTCCTGCTGGAAAGCAGCTCTGCAGAGAGAGAGACCTGGTGATCTTGGTGGACAATGAGTTGCCCTTGAGCCAGCAATGTGCCCTTGTGGCCCAGAGGGCCAACGGTATCCTGAGGCACATTAAAAAGAGCACGGCCAGCAGGTGGAGGGAGGTCATCTTCCCCCTCTGCTCTGCCCTGATGAGGCCACGTCTGGCGTACTGTGTCCAGTTCTGGGCTTCCCTGTTCAAGAAAGACCCAGAACTACTGGAGAGAATCCAACAGAGCTACAAAGATGATCGAGGGAATGGAGCACATCTCTAATGAGGAAAGGCTGAGAGCCCTGGGTCTGTTTAGCCTGGAGAAGAGCAGACTGAGGGGGATCTCATCAATGCTTGTAAATATTTAAAGGATGGATGTCAAGAGGATGGGGCCAGACTCTTTTCAGTGGTGACCAGCAACAGGACAAGGGGCAACGGGTACAAACTGTAACAGAGTAAATTCCATCTCAACATAAGGAAAAACTTCTTTCCTTTAGGAGTGCCAGGGCACTGAAAGAGGCTGCCTAGAGAGGTAGTGGTGTCTCCTTCTCTGGAGATACTCAAAACCTGCCTGGACACCATCCTGTCCAACCTGCTGTAGGTGACCCTGCTTTGGCAGGGGGGTTGACTAGATGATCTCTGAAGGTCCCTTCCAACCCCTGCCGTTCTGTGATATCGATGCCTATGAGATCAGATAAGAAAAATATTAACAATTTGTATATGCTCTTTTCTTCCTGTGCCAGATTTTCTCTGTTTGTGTTGTCTATGTGTTTTATTTTGTTGTTAATTCAGGAAGGGAAAATTTATTTAACTGCAAAAACCTACATGAATGTATGGGCCAGGCACTCAGAGTGGCGTACGACACTTCTATGCAGTCATCTTTTAAGAAAAAGCCTTGGTGAGAGGCACTGTGGAAAGACTGGATGTCACCTTCTAAAATAGCTCTCATAAATATTGCTTCCTTCTTGTAACAGTGTTGATGACTCTGTAATATTGGCAAAACAATCTTGTTTAAAGAGGTTACAAAGTAGGAAGGCAGAGTTGTAGCTACGTAGGTTGCTTAAATGCTCTTGTATGTTTTTTAGGTCAAATTGAGATAGAAAGAGCTTGTGACTTACTTTTCAAGAAAGCGGAATCTATTGATTACCGGTATGAAGTACATGATCGGTCTGTTGAAGGCCTGCTTATCTTACCATTGTATGGGTCAATGTCAACAGGTAAGAGCATATAATGTCATATTGAACTTAACTCACATAAATGTTAACTGCAAGAGTTGTTATAAACAGTATCCTAGTCGAATATTTCAATTGTGATTGGGAAAAGTGGCATTTGGTAACCCATTTGTTGCGATTCCACAGCACTGTTCTGTTGGGTTTTTTGTGGTGTTCATAAACTAACCAAACTTCAGCCTTCTCTGTACTTGCACAGAACCCTCCTCTTAAAATTCATATCCACTGGAAATGGCTTGACATGGCATCAAGATCTCCAGCTTAGGAGGGGGATATTGTGTAACTGAAAGATCAGATGTCTCATTTAGGCCCTCACATTTTATTTTATATGGAAAAGATATTGCCAGTAAGTTTTTGGTGATGAGAGTAGACCTGTAAGGGAAGATAGTAGAGTGTTACACAATATAGAAAAGTACAGGTTATCAGGATGAGTCAGTCTGTTTCATTTGGCAGCAATACCACACTTAGTTTCGAAGAGTTAAAAACAAAGGCCCTTTGACCTCTGCTGAACACAGACACTGTATTTTCAGATGAACTTGAGTTCGATGTTTAAATGTGTGGGTGTGGTGTATAGAATGCCAAGAGGCTGAATAAGTGTTCAGAAGAGCAGGACAAACAGCAATTTCCATCTGGAAGTGCTGCTGAGAGGAAAGAGCAGGTAATGGTCTGCAGAGAGGGAGCAAAATTTTTACCTTTTTGAAAGAGCAAAGTGAAAAGTTGCATAAAAGGAATGTGTAACTGCTTCTTTACTCCATGATAGGTATTACATTCCTGACTGAGAGTGCTTGCTTTTTTTTTTTTCCCCCTTTTGTGGTAGTTTCTCAGAGACCATTGTATTTGAATGTTTTTAAATACACCAGAGAGAACTTCTCTTAAAGAGATTTGATCTCTTTCAAGTATAATAACTTAAGAGGGAAAATTTCTGGGAAGAGTTGAATTTCCACCTCCCTTTTTTTGTTCCTTGAAGAGCCAAATGAATGAATGGAAGCTGCATATGCTGCTTTGTTACAAACCTAAAAGAAGGTTTGCTGGAAGCATGGGGGGTTTAACTGAATCTTTTCATATTTTCCTTCGCTTGCTCTGATTGTTGAAACCCTTCAAATCCTTCATGAAGATTCTATTAAGACCGGACATCTTGCTTGTTTTTCATAGCTGTGAGTTAGGAAACATCCAGGAGAGCTGGCCTTTCTTGATCTCAAAATCTTCTTAAATATGCAAGCAATAAAGAAGATATTCTCTGATTTCTGACATATGCTAATAATACCAAAGCTGTATTTTAGAATGTTATGTGGTTCACTTCTTAATGTCATCCAAATTGCTTTCACTAAGCATTTGAGCAAGTTTGCACAGTGTTAGAGAAGTGGTTTGAAATCAGAGCATTGTAACATGACAGATTGTTTGACTCCCTGTCATTTTAGATCAACAGAAAAGCATATTTTTGCCAGCTCCCACGGGCATTAGAAAATGTGTGGTATCCACAAATATTGCTGCAACATCTCTGACGATCGAAGGAGTCAGGTATCATTTTCTGTCCTTCATAAAAGTTGTAACAGAGGGAGTAATTCAGAAAGTTCTACTAGATCTGGAAAAACGCATCCAATTTCTGCTGCTGCTATCCGGCCTGTTAATTACCTGCTCCCTTTTTTTGTGTAGCAAATAAAAAAAACCCCTTGGTAGTATTATATAGTCTTACGGATGACTAATATTGTTGGACCCTAATTTGAAAGCAAATCTCAGCTCCATTAAATGAACGTAACCTCCATGGGTGCCGAGAGGTGTAATCGGTAACATCCTGTAGATGGAACCAGGGGCTGCAGGGCTGCAGCTGACCAGCAAAGTGCAACTACCTGTTTGCACCAATTGTAGGGTAAACGTGTTTGTGTTGTGATCGTATGTGTGTGGCGGTTACCTGTCTGTCTGCTGAGACCTCTCTTGTTTTCTTCTCTGACAGAGTATGAATCTCTTTCAGGTATGTAGTCGATAGTGGATTTGTGAAGCAGTTGAATCATAACCCCCGAGTTGGCTTGGACATACTGGAGGTGGTTCCCATTTCAAAGTAAGTTTTAAAAAGGACATTTTTTTAGTCTTCCTGGGAGTTGTTCTGACCATACAATGTTTATTGTTTGTGTTTCATATTGTTGCTTAACAATCATATTGTTAAAAATGATGTTTAAACAAATAAATGGGGGGGTTCAGCTTTGAGGCTCCGTAATTTAAAACAGTTTTGTGTGCTGCTAAATAAAAAGTAGTTCAGGACGTATAATTTCCTATGCAGGCATTAAGAAGGAATGGACAATACATTGTCTGTAGTCTGAACAGTGGCTCACATGTCATCTTGTGTTTGCTGAATACAACAGCCTGATTCAGAGAAGTTCGAAAGAAGTCTTCACTTGCACAGAAATGCTTCTTCACTCTGTTCTTGTATGGCTGGATTTCTCAGTTGCTGCACAGTATAATATATCTTCCATCTACAAGCATAGAGATTGCTATTATTTATCATAATTACAGCGTGCTTCTTTAGATAATAACAGAAGGGATTGAGAGTTTGGATTTTTTTTTTCTCTGCCTTTCTGTTTTGGCAGGAGTGAAGCAAGGCAACGAGCTGGCCGAGCTGGCAGGACATCATCCGGAAAAAGCTATCGGCTATACAGCAAAGAATTCTGGGAGCAATGCATGCCTGATCACACAGTCCCAGAGATCAAAAGAACCAGCCTGACATCTGTGATCCTGACCTTGAAGTGCCTTTCCGTGCACGATGTCATAAGGTAACATCCATGGAGGGGGGAGATTATCATTTTCTTCCTGAGTCTCAGCAGCAAGGTAGCACCGGCGCAAACAGCCTATTGGCAGGAGGCAGGATTAGGTCCCCGGCCAACTGTGACACTCCGATACAATCAGCTTGTCAGCTTTTCTGCTGTTCTCCTCGGTCTTTAATGCCAGATTGGATCTTGAGCTCAAGTTCAGTTTGAGGTTCTGCCAAAACCGACTCCTTGTCACCAAAATTAAATAGTCAATAGTGTTCCTTTAAAATACTGATGTTTGTATGCCGAAAGCCTTGTCTCTGTGGAATTGTTCAATTTTTGGATCATACATGTGCAGAAAATAGAGTGCATCTTTGCATGTGCCGTGTTGGGATCTGTCTTTGTAATTCTTCAGCATGAAGCTGTATGATATACCTGTGTGTAGTAACACACCCGTATGCTGAAGATGCTTATGTGCACTTCAGTCAGAAACCTGTATTGGAAGGTTACAAAAGCATTTCAATAGATATGAAAACTAATGAAGTTATCCTGAGTCTGAACAGTGTGATTTTTATTTTTTTTTACTTTATTTTTTACTACAGATTTCCCTACTTGGACCGCCCTGAAGAAAGGCATATTTTAGAAGCTCTCAAGGAACTTTACCAGTGTGATGCTATTGACAGGTAAAAAATAAAGGGGTCTGGTCAGTACAAGAATTGAAAATCTACTTGTTAACTGGTGTTAGTGAGTTGTTCATGTGGACTAAAAGACTTCCCCCCAGCAGGAGAACGTGTTTCCTCATTAAACCAGGCAGTTAAGTACTGGGTTTTAACACACTCTCTGTAAAATTAGGGTTAGAGCATGGCTTAGGAATTGAGAGATATAGATTAATTCTTCACATTGTTCTGGAGTTCCTGAGTGACCTCAGACAAATTACGTCAGCTCTCTGTGGTGTAGTTCCTGATAGCAGATCCCAGACTGTTGTGACGAAGATGCTCAGGCAGTAACTGTGGGGCCCATCCAAGAACTCAAGACAGGAAGTGAGATCTTATCCTAAACTTCCAGAAATTCTTCTTGGAGGGGAAATAAATAAATAAATAAAGCATCTGATAACACTTAAAAAGCTGGCTTTGCCTGCCATGAAGCAGGCATAGCAAACTGGAGAAGGGCGAAACGTTCTTCTGCTGGCGACGCTTGCTGCGTGTCTCCAGCACCTCTCTGGGCACACACAGAGTGCAGGGCTACAATCCAGAGGGAAATGCTTCTTTCATGCTCTTTATCAGTATATGGTGGTCAACACTGTGTGTGCATGTTTTGATTTACATTTAGACATAGTTTTGTTGAATCTGGTATTTGGATCTTTTTCCTGGGATAAGGAGAGGCCACGTGACAAGACTGGGTGAATTCCTGGTGCAATTTCCCCTCCCTCCCAACCTGACCTGTGCTGTGATAAAAGCTGCTTCTCTTGACTGTGAAGATCTGCTGCTTCCCATAGCAGCCATGTTGTCTGTGGAAAATGTCTTCATTCGTCCAGGTAGGAAGCCTCTTATTCCAAAGCAGCCTTGGGTGGGTGGGGAATTCTGCTTGGACAGGGACATCTCAGGCGCTGGTTAGGTAGCACACACTGCTTCACCTGGAGACCTTTTCTACAGCTTCCCTCTGGGGGAAGTCTTTGCTCTCAGAATTTTTCTATGTGAGGCCACAATATCTTACAGATGTATCTCAAGGTTATAAAGTGGGAACGGATTCTGTCTTTTGAATAATGGTAGCACAAGCCTTTACTTGGGAGTAAGGATACTCCTGCTGGGGAGCAAGCTCATCTCCTTAGTTGAACCCAATGCTGGTGGGAGACGTGTTTACCTTACACTAAAACTTTAAATAACGCTTATGTTGCAGTGTGAGGACAATTCTTCAAGTGCAATGCCTTGTCTTCCAGATCTGTAGGGAAGAATGTTAGGATTAGGACAAATATACAGTGGCACTTTGCCCGTGTGTGTTTACAACTGTCTGAGGTCTTGGAGTCTGGGCACATTGCATGCTAGGAATTGAACAACAGCTATTCCGAAGACTTCAGAGTAGCACAGAATTGACTTACATTTGTCCCAAGGCTGTGAGCTGTAAAGCAACATATGGGTAAGCAAATGTATTGCTGAGAGGTCATGAAGGGGAAAACTGTTACAGGAGGGGGGAAAAAAGAACCCCATCAAACCACCAGAAAACCAAAATACACCACAGCAGATGTTTTGTTTTTCTCTAAGTACAGACAACAGGGACTGATTAATTTGTTTTTAAGGAATGGGATCACCTCTGGATTGGCTTTTCTGTTCAATAACTTTGTTTAACCAAAGAGACCTTTTAAGTTACTCTGAGAAGCTCAATTTATCACTGCCTCCATTTCCAGTGTTTTTGTAAATGGAAAATGCAATTTTCCTGCGGTTCCAAGTTAGCACCCTTTGTTAGTGCTAAACTCCGTCTCCCATGTCTTTCCTATCTCCTTTCCCCCCCAGTCTGCCCCCGATCCATCCCCCCAGCTGTGCTACATAATTTTTTTTTTTTATATGTAACACAGTCTTTGTGGGAGACCTTTGTCCTTTCTAGTCACTCATTGGCTCTTGTCCAGTTATCTCTGTAGTATATTAACCGTGCCCGTTAGCGCAACAGCTAAAGACACTGCTGACTGCTGATAGCCTGGATTCTGCTCTGGGGTCTTTCCTATTTCCACAAATGTGCTTTTGCTTTCCCATCCTCCACCTGGCAACATGCCCTCGTTATCTGTTCAGCTAGCTAATGTGCACATGTTCGTTACTCTCCAGCAACCCTGTATATTAGGACACAGAGACTCCCATCGTGAAGGCACTTGCTTAGGGGCAATATGTGTATGAACAGGCCTCCTAACTTCATCCGTGTTCCTGGTAGCGCCCACAAACTCCTGACATCGTCTGCAGTGCGGCAGCAATGCGATGCACTGGCCTTTGCAGCCATATCCCTCTGTGAAGGGGAATAGGTTGCGCTGGGGAAGAAAATATTTGGGTATTCAAAACCTGAAATAACACTGTAGAAACGTTGGTTTTGCCTAGCGCATTCCTAGCATTTAGCGAAGGCAAATTCCCACTAAACTCACAGATCACATTTTTTCTAGACTCTTTTTTTTTTTTTTTAAGACCTCCATTACTTTGGCACTTGAGTACTAGGACTAAAGCTGAGCTAAATAGATTAGATGGTGCTGTGATGGGGTGGTTTCAACAGGCTTGTTTTTTCTCCCAGAGCAAACTTTTCACTTGATCCCTGTGAGCTGTTTGTTTAAGGCTGCTGTTCCTTTATCTTTCCACTTCAATGTCTAAATTGATTGTGAAAGAGCAATACATAGAACCTTTCTTTCTAAGAGACGAGAAGTCATCTCTAGTGCTGACTGATGAGATTCATCACAGATTTAATAGCATCCACTTATTCTCATTCAGCAGTAGTGGAAGGGGGAAGAACTGCAAATGCAGCTGTGGAGGAGAGACAAATCTAAAAATAATATGAATAAAGAGCCCAGACTGTCAAACACACTTTGGAGAGATACTAATAGAAAATAACGTAGGAGTGGTAAATAAAAATTACTTTGTTGAAGCGAGGTATAACTTTCTTCCTCAGGTGATCCTCAGAAGCAAAAGGAGGCAGAACTTCAACACCAGGAGCTTTCCTCACAAGTGGGAGGATGCAATGACTTTGCAACCCTCTTAAATATTTTTGAACAGTGCAAAGCAAGGTATAAAATGATTCGTTACAGTAAGTGGTTTTGCATTGCTCATAACTCCCAGCTGCTGACACTTTTAGAATATATTGTGTATGTGCACATGTATGTGTTCATACCTAATTGCAGATTTATTCCTTATTATTATGATCTGAAATGTCTATCAAGACACCTATTATTTAAACTAACAAAGTATCTGGCTGTGTAGGTTGCCTTCTTTGTACAAACATAATGAAAAATAGAGGCAACTTTCTGCCTTCAGCTTACAAAGGGCTTCTTTATAATACAAGTATTTCTGTTCTCAGCAAGTCTCCTTCAGCCTGGTGCCAGAAATACTGGATCCATTGGAGAGCTTTAAAATCTGCTTTTAGTGTGGAAAAACAGCTTCGGGAAATAATCAGTAAACTGAAACAGGTAAAAAATACAAATTTTATATATGATCGAGTTATAAGAGTTTATATTCAAGATGTGTACTGGACTACTGAGCCTTTTCCAGATGGCTGCTGCCTTTCTCCAGTAAAAACTAATCCACTTAAATGTTTATTAGAGCATCCTTGCTGTAGCTTGTGTAACCAACAGGTATGATGGTGGGAACAAGCAAGAAGGGGAGGGTTTTGCTCCTTTCCTCGTGGTTTCCATAGGGTGAGAAACCCGGAGTTTAAAAACCGTGGGATGGAGGGGGTATAGCCACCTTTTCTTCAGGAAAGATCCTGCTTCATTGGTTTTTTCTTTACGTAGCTGCCAGACTTCCCTAAAGAGACATTTGAAGGCTCCAGAACTGAAATACTAAGAAGATGTCTATGTGCAGGGTATTTTATCAATGTAGCTAGGAGGTAAGTAATAAAAGTTTGGAGAATTGAATGGAAAATATACTATGCATGTTCTTTAAAGGTGTAGCTGCCTACTGAAACACAGTGGTAAAACTGTATATTGTTAAAAGTAGCAAAGTAGCGATTGCAGCTGCAGGTGGTGTTTTTGCCCAGGGCTGGAAGCCTGGTGGGCTCTCTGCTTTTGACTGTCATTAAATTCCTGGGGGAGTTTTTTTTACATCCTTGGAATAGTAGTTTTTCTGTCTGTGAAATGAACTTGCAAGCTGATGAGTAGTTCCAGATATTAAACTGAAGGGTTTGGAAATGTCCAGTCCCAAATCTGGTTGATAATTGTGTTGTGTCTGCAGTGTTACTGTGGTAAACTAGGCAGATATATTTTATTCCTCATTGGTTTTTTACAGTTTAATTCTGGAAGGGTCTTCCCCTGCTTATATATTGGGGTGTTTTCTTCTATGCTGCTGCTGATTTGCTTAGTTAGTGTTACTGTCTAATCACAGCAAAGTATGTTTCATTATATTTTTATTTTTTTTCCCACAAACCTTTCAGGTCTGCAGCCAGGACATTCTGCACAATGGATGGACATGGCAGCATAGTCTATATCCATCCTTCATCTACAGTAAGTCACCAAATTCTGTTAGTAAAGTACCAAAGGATCTATAAAAGGATTAAGAGGCAGGTCCCTGTAGGGTAGGTCCCTTTTCTGTTTGATTTTGTGCCAACTTATGGCCAGGAGAAGCACTGTTAAACAATTTTGAGAGCGGAGAAGAGCCTTGCTTCTTCAGATTTGATAAACGTTTGGCTTATGAAACAAATGTGACATAGACTGAGCATTCTCTCTGGCTCTTTGAATTTCCTGGGCATCTCTAAGCAAGTCATTATGACTCTGTTTCCCTGCTTGAAAATTGAGAGTACTGTCAGCTTTATCTCATTCTTGTATCCGACAATGAAGGATGCGCTAGAAATAATTTTTATATATATATATATCTCCATTCTGAAATAATGTTTTCAATTTTCAGCTGTATAACCAGGAGACTCGCCTGGAGTGGATCATATTCCATGATGTCACAGTAACATCTAAAATCTACGTCCGGACAGTGTGTCCTGTTCGCTATGAATGGGTCAAAGACTTGTTGCCCAGATTGCATCAAATCGATGCATATGAACTGAGCAGTGTAGCACGGGAGGAAGTAACCGAAGAGGAAATAACCAAGTGGAAACATAAGGAGGACCTTAAAAGGCAGTATGGTAAGCACATTACTAGTCTGTATCGATGGCATGTGTAGTTTTCTCGGTTGTTGTGGACATGTGTGTTTATATTGTGTCACTGAATGCATTCTGGACTAGTAGGTGTTAATCTGGATGTGCTTAACATATTTGACTTGTAGCTATAGTTGTTTTCTTGTCTTAGTACAGCTCTGCAATCCTTATTTTCCTGCCTCGGCAGTGCGTGTGGTGGTGTTTGTCAACTGGTTCTTGCCATGTTCCCAGCTTCTTTTGGTTTACTACAGCTGCCAGGAGCAGAACTTTAACAGAGAGTTGAATAAAAGCATCTTGAATCTGACTGTTATTTAAGTTTGCTAAGAGTATCTAGCCATAGATACCCAAAATAATACTGTCCTGAAAGAGAGACAAAAAGAAAAAAAAAAACAAACAACCAAACAAGCACAGAGGAAAAAGTATCACATTTTGGTGAATATCTAATTCTGAAAATTAATTTAATGCCATATGTTTAAATAAATTGTCAGTTTTAATTAAAACTGGTGCCTGCTAACTGATCTGGCTGCTTGACATTCTTTGAATTCTTCTCTCAGCAGGTTTCATAAAGCAGCCAAGTATTCAAAGGGCCTCTTTACTCCTGAGCTGACCCTTCCAAAACGTTAATTTAATATACAGTGCAGGCACTGGCAATATAGATTCTCTTCAGTTTCCTCAACAATAGAAAAAATGTAGACTCTTTTGCTCAGACCAGCGTCTCTTTCTGTCCTGGATTATTGTATAAAACAACCATTTTAAATGATGAAAACATGAATTGGATTTGGTTATACGTTTTCTGGAAAAAATATTTACATTATTGGATAACGTAGAGGAACCTCATCTATTTCTCTAAAGTCGAAGGAGCTCAGGTTTGTTCTCTTTGTCCCCCTTAACTTTTTGACTTTACCAGGCAATTGTAAATTAATTTGAGATTAGTACTGACCTTACAGACGTATTTCTGTGAGCTTCGTAAAAATAGGTGGCTGAATAGCTGACAAAGGCTTAATTAGTGCCCGATGGAAGGAAAGGCTGCAGCATGAGCTGAATTATTATTTGACTCTTAGACCGAATAATTACAAATATTCCAAGAGTGAGTGCTGATTAAAGCTCCTTCCTCATGTCAAAGAATCTGGTGCCCAGCCCCAGAGCCCTAGGAACAGGCTGGAGTAGCTGCTTCATTCACACTATACTTAGGCTCTCAGTGTCTTTGATTATTTTTTAAAATAATAATAATAATCATTATTATTATCATTGTTATTATTTTACATTTTATTTTGAGCCAAAAATACTTTCTGCTTTTCTTTCCTTCTGGGAGAAGCACTCCCAAGGTCTCAGCTCAGTGGGAAAATGTGCGTTTCTAATGGTGTCTGACTTTTCCCACTCCTTTATCTGTATGTTATCCTCTCTCTTCTTCCTACCTCTGGAGATTTATAGAGACCATTTATTCTAAGCTTTTTTGTTTTTCCTGCTCCCAGTGCTGTCCCTCTCCTGCCTGACTCTGAGAAGTGTAATTTAGAGAAGAAGTGGGCGCATAGATTACTCGATGCATGGTATCTGTTACAATAAAAAACAAGATATATATTCAGGGACGAGATGAGCCCAGCTGCAAATATTGACATGAGAGTTAAGGCATGATTTATTTATTTTTCTCTCCCTGCTGTGGTACAGTCTGTCCTCTCTGAAAGTCATTCAAATGACTGGCTGGGACTTGGAAAATCATTTGAGATTCTGTTGAGGTTTTTTGGGTATTTTACAAATAGGAGGAATTGTAACGCTGGGGTTTCTTTCACACAGAAGAGTATATTTCTCTCTCTCCTCTTCCCCCCGCAGAGGGAGTCACAGACAACTCTGCAAAGAAGATGGAGAGAAGGAATGATGATAAATCAATACTGGATGCCCGAGCTCGCTATCTTGAGAGAAAGCAGCAAAGAGCACAGGGTTTAAGTGGAGCATTGAAAGAAATGGAGTAATAGTCACAGCTGCTCTGCTCCCGCTATGAGGAAATGCAGTTTAGTGCAGTTGTTCTGGGCATGTTTGCGTAATGCAAAATGACAAACTGGAACGAAGGGAAACTTCTGCTTTGTGGTAAGTCGGAGTGCCGAGGCATACAAACACAATCTTCCTTTGCTGCGTCCAGCAAGGAAAAGTTACCAAGCTGAATTTTGTTGCCGTGTGTCACCGGCAACAATGGAGTGGCCTCAAATGTGGATAAAGACATGATACTTACTGTGGTGCCAATTCTCTGGCATTTGGTTGACTTGGAAAGGTCTCAGTGGTCTCAGTGCCATTTTAATAAAATTTTCTTAAAGGCTGGGGTTTTTTTAAAGGCGTGGGACTGTCACCTTATACATTTTCCTTTGTATGATTGTGGCTATACAATCTCCGTGCTCATATACTACTTGGGAAACCTTGTAGGAAGTGCTCTTTTAATGATGGAGCCATCAGGACCTAAATTCAAAAGGAAGTTTGCCACCTGCATTCTGCGTTGCAGACAGTGTTGTTCCTACTGTACCATGTACAGCGATGGTTCTGGGTGAAGAAGTTTTTATATTCAAAGTATTTTGTAAATGTTTTCACGTTCTTGCTACCAATGCATAATTTTTGTCAGGGATGACTTAGCACTGTGTGTTTTCCATTTGGCAAAAAAAATTCCAAACCCAGCAGTCACTCCAGTACTCCGCCAGGTTACGTCCTGCAGTCCATCAGCAGGCCCGCTGCCTAGTGGGCTGGTTTTCTGAGTTTGGTGGCTGTTATTTTTAAAACGTATGGATTTCGGTCAGAGGAATGACTGTTTCAAATGTGTAGAAAGAATACACTAGGAAACACTAGCTTTGTTCCTCCGCTGGAGTATATAAAAAGCAAGGAGCTGTGATGTTTTGTCATCACAGAGTTTGTTTCCCCCTCAATAAAGAGGTAATCCCCTTCTCTCTCACCTTAATAATCCTCAAATACTCCAGTGTGGAGCTTGTCTTTTTTGCTATTTTACCACTTCCAGTAAATAACGTTTTGTATAAGACAATTTCCCAAAAATGGAAGAACCTACTGTCATTTTCCACACCTCAATCGTGTGTCCCCTCCAGTTGCTTTTCGGGTAAGTGTGTTACAGCTGAGTTGTGAGCCGTAGCACTCGGCGTACGACGTCCAGCGTTCTGCCCGTGCACTCCGCAGGCTGTCGCTGTTCGTAAGCCNTGGGGGGGGGGGGGGGGATTACGATAATAATATTCCTCGTGAAGAAAGTGGCAGATCTGATCGCTGTCCCTCTTTCTGTGATTGTACCTATTAAAATGAAAAAGCTGAGGCTGGTCTGCGTACTTGCCAAACCTTGGGAAGAAGCCGTGATTCGTCTCCCGGAGCTGGAGCGGTTTCCTTGCCGGCTGTCCCGCGGGGCCCAGTGCCACCTTGCCTGGCTGTAAGAGGCTTAACTCCAGCAACGCCGCGTTTGTCACCGGCGGGAGTGGGAGCGAGCAGGGATGCCTGCAGCGGCCCCGCACCTTCCAGTCGCAGCATTCCCCACTGCAGGAGCGTTGCTGCCGCCCGCCCTTTTTCTGCGCGTACAGAGCACGGAAACGGCAGCCAGGTTAATGCCTTTCTAGTTCCTCAGGGAATTGTGTGAATCAAACAATTGCTGGTTGCAATCAGGCGTTGTGGGAAGCTTTACGATTCCTCTCTCCTTGATGCCTTTATCCTGGATTCAGAGGGGGAAAAAAAAGGGCTTTGTTCTTTCAGGCTGCTTTTGAGAAGCCAGCGCTTTTTCTTGACCAAACATGTAGTCTGAATTTTGCAAAAGCCCACAAATTATTGCTGTTTACTTTGATTTATATTGTATTTGCAGTGTCACAGCAGCTTGCGAGTCAAACGACCCCTGCACCACATGCTCGGTCTGAGGTCAGTAGCTCCAAGGCCCGCTCTCGCTCGGGGCTGCGTCTCTCCCGGCAGAGCCTAATGCTTTATGATTTTATTCGTTATTTCTTTTTACTCAGTAGCAGGAAGGGAGGGTGTTGTTTTTTTTCCCCCCAGTGCTGCAGGGCTCAACAGAGGTTTTGAAATTGTGAATTTAATACAAAGCAAAAATGGTACGAGGAAGTAACCATGAGATTGCAAAATAAGGCAAGATCTAAGGAAAGGGGTGGTGAGGTCTGCGGGGGTGCCGCTGCCCTGTAACACCCCCAGCTTCTTCCCGAAGCACTTGGAATGCTGCTGTCAGCCCGTAACGAGTGGAGTTTTACCTGTTTCTGGGGGCTGGAGTTACCTTATAAATTAATAAGCATAGAAGGAAATGAGAAGTTTCGTTGTGTTACTGTACTCATTAACAGCGTTAACGGCGACACGGGGAGAATCCTTTGGCCCATCCCCAGGTGCTGCAGTCTCCGGTGCTATTCAGTGACATCCCGGGATGTGGGGGGGGGAGAAGGCCGGTACCGGTTCCGGCCCTTCCCTGCCTTGTTTTCTGGTTTTAATTCAGGGGCTGTTGGTGCGCAGCGCGGCGAAGCGCGTCCCCTGGCCGCCACGGCCCCGGGAGGGGTCCTGACATAGGGGGGGTGGGGGGAGGTGGGTGACCGCCCTCCCGGGGCTCCGCGCCCGCCGCGGGAAGCGCCGGCCCCTCGGGGGTCCCGGGCCGGGCCCGCCCGTCTCCATGGCAACCCGCGGCCCCGGCCGAGTCACCTTGCCCGGCCGCTCTGCCCCGGCACGTGATCCGCCGGGGCGGCGAGCGCGGAGCGGAAGTGACGCAGCCGCACCCCGGTCGCATGATGTGGCAAAAAAAAAAGGCCGGGGAGGGAGGAGTGATGAAGCGCGAAATAGTCCCTTCCGGTGGCCGATCCCTCCGCCGCTCCCATTGGCCCCGCGGCGGGTGAGTCACGCCGCTCGCTGGGATCCTTCCGCCCGGCCGGTGCAGTTAAGGCCGGTCCCGGCAGGTGAGGGCAGGCCTCTTCCTTCCGCGGTGGTATCCTTCCGCCGGCGGGGGCAGCTTCCGGATCGCCGCGGCTCTCCCCGCTCGCTGGCCTGTTCCGCCATTGCGGTCCCGCTTCCCCGCTGAGGTGTGACTCCGGTCCGGCCTCGGACTGGAGCCCCAGCCCGCTGCCGCCGCCATGGCCCAGATCCTGCCGATTCGCTTCCAGGAGCACCTCCAGGTGGGCGCGGGGAGGCCGGGCCGGGGGGAGCGGGCGCTGGGGCGGGAGGGCCGCTCCTTTAGGCGGGGGAGCCGCCCGGGGACGGTGCCTGGGCGAGAGAGGCCTCGGGCCTGTCTGCGGTCCCTCCCTGACGGCCGTGAGGCGGCGCAGGCCGCTCCGGTGGCGGGGTGGCCGCCCTCCCGCAGGCCTCGCTCGGGCAGCGCCTTCCCGCCGTGCCGTGCCGCCCCGAAGGGCACCTTCCAGCGGGCCCGGACGGGAGGGGAAGGGCCGGGGCCGCGGGGCCCCTCCGTGTCCTGGGGAAGCGCCGAGCTGCGGGCCCTGGCGGCGGCCATCCAGCCCTTGCCCGGTCCCCGCCTGGCTTTGCCCGCCCGGGGTGCTCCGTCCCGGCGGTGTGGGCGAGGCTGGCGCCGGGCCCGCAGCACCGGCGGGGCCGTGGGAGGGGAGCGCGGTGGTTCCTCTCCGCTTCCGAGCGGGAGAGCGTCCCTCGCCCCCGGGGCGCCGCGGGTGGGAAATCCCGCTTCAGCACGGGGTCTGCGAGGGAGGGGGGTCAATGTATGAATACGGAGGCCAAGTTATTTCCATGCGTTGCTTAATTTTAATTTTTTTTAATGAGGCTAAAACTCCTTATAATCGTAAGGACGCATTGAATCATTTTATTGTTGTCCTGACTCGTAGTGTCGTATTCTGTGAAGAAAAACCGCGTATTGCAGTGCAGTGTGAAAGCTGCTGCAGGCTTCCCTGCAGTACAGCTGTAGCAGTGCAGGCACAGAGCTGCCAGCTCTACACTTTCTGTCTGGTGTCTGCTGGTCTTTGACAAATCCTGGGTTTGGCTATCATTAAACCTTAACCACCTGCTAAGGGGTTATTTCCAAGTGATAGACCTTTAGTTTCTTTAACATGGCCATCCAAAGGTGCTAGTAACAAATTCTAAAATTGCTCTACTGCAGGAGTGCCGGGTTACCTTCCCAAATAAGTGTGCACCTTTAACGTCTCTGAGGGAAGCTGGAGCGCAGGGAGGGGTCTGGAGCGGTAGTACAGTTGTGCAATGTGTACTTCCTATCTGACAAGTCTGTGGGGCGAAGTACTACGAGCCGTGCTTCTCGTCCTCAGTTGCTGGAGCTGTGATGGTATTAAGCTTGGCTACGCGGCTGAGGAGGATTTTTTTGAGGAGAATTCATGTAATAAGTTACATTGACGTTCCCAGACAGGATCTTTTGGCTTCTAGCAACCGGTCTGTAGCCCTGCGTCCCTGTGATGTCTGTGTCCATATGTGGTTTGTGATGGATTTGCATGGTTTGTAGCGACTCTTTTCTAACCCAGATTGAAAGAATTTAATTTCTATGCACCTTGTTAAAAGAATTTTGCTGTGTAAATTCCCAATGGCTGTAGCATTATTTTTAGATTTAAAAAATGCTGCTGTGAATTGGGTTTTTTTGTCTAGCTAGTTAACTATTGAGTATTGGATAACTTCACTTTTTTAAGTGTTTAAAACCAGGCCAGAATTCATAGCTTAGGTGCGGCCCTGGGCTATTCTTCAGCGAGCAGAACTGGCAGAAGAATCTCACCAGTTGGCCAGAGCTTCAGCTCTGAGCAAGTGTTCTTGCCTGGTAGTGGCATAGCCTAGAACGCGGTTTTGAGAAGGTTCTGTGTACTCAGGTGAAACTCATCCCTCTGGTTAATACAGCTATTAATAAAGTATTGTGGAAATGCATCTATGATACATTATTTAAGATACAAACCGTGCATGTGACCCACTACTAGGTCTCTAATGACATGAGTACTATTACATAAGGAAACTCATCAGCTTCACTCCAGAAGTGCTGACAGGTTTCAGGCCAGCACTGTCGTGGAACATGACTGTACTGACTGAACTCTGGTTTATCTGTATTTTTTTTTAACCTGTTCCTATTTAACATAGACTTAATCAGTATTTTTTACAACTGCATGTATGAGCTGGTTTTGTTTAAGACTGGGTGTCCAGCCTTCGGAGCCTGCGTGCACGTGGCTCTTGCCCATAACGCTTCGGTTTGCTGTACCCACTGAACTTCCTCATTTTATTTCATTGAAAAAATTCTGAGGAACTTGAATTTTTGGAGGTACTGTTTTCATGTTGAAACTTCTGACTTGCTGTTGGAGTGAATTTTGAGAGCAGAAACACTGATATTTTGGGCAGTACGTTTTTGCTGCCCATAACTGCTTTAGCATATTCCAGGCTGTTCATAGGAGGTCTTTATGGACTCAGTAATACAAATTCTTGAACTGTGCCTGACCTACATTGTCTAGGAAACTTGTCATACAGGTATTGCGCAACACTTGCAAGTTTGTAGCTGGTGCATAATGAAGGACAGAGTACCCAACTGGAGCTTTATTCATAAAAAGGCAGGTGATGGATGTGAATGGGAAAGTTCTTTTGAGGTTTTTATTGAAAGTTCCTGTTAATTAATCTAAAAGACTGACAATCAGCACTATGTGTAGTATGATACTAGTTCTCCGTGGACCCACTACTGCAGATCAGAAAATGGCCAAGTAACTGTCTGTACAAAGCTTGTCCTGATCTTCAGCTTCAACCCAGTTGCGTTCCACATTGCGCTGCTCGAGGCACGCTGTCATTATCCGTCGTTGTCATCGTCTTGGCTAAGTGATGTGGGAATGAGGAGTTAAAGGGTCCAGAAGCCCAGCACTATTGTGCTCCTGCGTGTCTCGTCTCTTGGGTACGCAGTAAAGCATGCTGCTTACCCACAATTTGAGCCAGAGACTTGCAAGCTCAAATTGTGGCAAGCGGTTAGCTTACTAGAGCTAAGTGAGCTTTCTGGATATTTACTCAGTGAAATCTAAAAACAAAATGTGTAGTCAGGCTTCAGGTCTTGTTGTTTGATTCCCATTACATACCTCTGAAATCTCAGTAGTCGCAAATATGTAGGACATTATCTGTGTATTGTCTGTTGCAGATGTCTGCCTTGCCACAGAAGAACATCAACACTCTGTGGAGAAACTTCTTCCTTGGGAGTTTCCAAGGACAAACTTGATTCCTGTGCTATGAAAACTACTGGTCTCATGTTATAAAACTTTATAGTGCTACTTTTTTTTTAGGGTAGCTGTGAGGAAGCAGTTGTACAATGGGCATGTAGTGGGAGATCAGAGTTTGGTGTGTCCAATGATTGCAAGTCTGGCTGCTCTTATCCAGGTTTCAGGGATTCCATAAGCTGGTGTCTCTGTGTATTTGAGGGTGAAAGTAAAACACAACTGCTTACTGTGGTAGGTGTGTGGGCCCGTTGTAAGATTACAAGTTCCTGATGAGTGAGAAGGAACCAGACTAGTCAGCAGGTGATGAACTGGGCCAGTTAATTTAGCCACACTACCTCAAAATATATAAAAATTGAACTTGAACCATGTGCACTGCTGTGACTTAAGGCATTAATAAATCCTACTCTGAACCTAAATATGTTTAAAAAAATTAAATTATTCTGTAGACTTGTCTAGACAGTACAGAAAACTGTCAGCTCGGACTATGCATTTGATACTGAGACAGAACTGTGCTTTTAAACTAGGAAAAGAGTTCTTGTATCTGCTGGTCGTTGATGGAGCAAGCCTAAGTGGTGGCTATGCTGTTCTAGTGTGGTGGCATTCGGATGGCTCTCAGGATCATAGCTCGTTATGCTAAAGAGCTAACTGAGTAAAACTGAACAGCCCAGTCGTCACATAAAAAAACGTGTAAATTTACTACTTCATTCTAACAATGACAAACAACAAAAAGCTTCCATGTGTTGTGCTGGCAGTGAGACAGTTTAATATATCCTAAAACACTGAATCTGTGTTACCATAGCATTAGTTTGAAGCGGTTAATCTCTTATTGGTATTTTAAGTTAGGCACAGCAGTCCTGTCTAATTCCTAACTGTTTTGGTGGGGTTCTTGTCCGCTGCTGCTTAGTCAGTCGGAATTCCTAAAACCAGTGAGCTTGGAATGTTCTTACAGGAGGAGAATCAATAACAAAGAATGCTATGAAGAATCAAAGTGACTCGAGGAGTGTGTGTCAACTAATTGGATAGTAATGATTAGTTAAGCAGTTTATAAGCTATTCCTCTTGCCTTGTCCCTCCAGCAGGTACTGAAGTCAACAGGCCTGCTTGTCTTGGTGGCACTACTCGTTAGCGCTTCGTGCTCAGACTGAGGTGACAACCAAAGATAAGCAATGGCAGCCGGTGGTTCTGAACTCAAGTTTCAGTGGGGACGGTCTCAGCTGTGGGTTGTGACTGAAGTAGTCACACAGCGTGCCTGCGGCTGCCGAGACCAGATGGCTACCTCAGGCTATTGAAGGCGAGGCGGAAAATGGGAAGGATACAGAAATAGAAGAGCTCTTGAATATCACAGTGGTCTCTTATCTGTAGAAAACATAACTTCCTAACCTCTCACAAACTGTAACTCTTACCTTGCACTGGTAAATGTGAGATCCTTTGGAGCGATTGACTGGCTGTGGGACTCCTGCGTTGCAGAGCTGCAGTCAGTAGCTAACAGCTCAGCACAGATAAAAATCTCCTGTGTGACTTAAGTTTGCTTTGCTAACTTTGATGAGAGGAACTAGTGAGTGCCTGCGATGTAGTGCAGTGTCTGTCTTGTTCAATCAAAGCCCAACAAAACATGGCCTTGCAATAGAGCTGATGTGACTCACTGTATGTCAAATTGCTCCATGCTTCTCAAAAGACTGGGAATATTTCTGTTAACTGGCATTTCCTAGCTACGTGATTTCTAGCAGCATGTAGATAAGGAGTCTTTAGGCAGAGACTAAGTAGCTGCTTGTGGCCACAAGAACAGTGGTTATATCCTGTTGAGTGTGAGAGTCGAGGTGGAATGCATGCTCAGCAGTTCTGCGCCCTTCCTTGTAGGCAAGGAGAAATTATTTGACAGCTAAGCAAACTGTCACAAGAAAGCGAATGTTCCAGGAAGGGGTCAATAAAGAGGCTCTTGTCAGCAGTTTTACCATTCAGTTTGATGTCAAACATGCGTGTAATATGACAACTTCTCTGGGTAAGTTACCAAGAATGTACTTGAATTATCTTCCAGTGAAAAAATAATTTTACTAATCAGACTTTAACTTACCGTGTTATAATTCACCTCTCAGCGTTGTTCAGATAAATATTGTCTTAGAATTTGACCATTTAGTACAGCCTACAATTGACTGCAGCATCCAGCCTCGAGTTAGTCGAGTCCTTCAAGGCTCCATCTCTGCTGAACAGGAGAGTTGCTGCTGTCTCTGGCAGCTTGTTTCATGGTTCCACTCTAATGGAGCAGCTGCTTCCACTTTCTTCTGAACATGCTTTTGGGAGACTGGTATAACTGAATTTTCCAAGAAATGTTGGTGTAAAATAATTTGAACTGTCAATTGGTTGCCCAAGCATAGCTAGCAAGTTCTGCTTTCATACCTGCTTAAATGCCAAGGAAGTGTTTCTCATGGTGTAATGTAGGAGTATCTTATGATTCCTTCTTTTTTCCCCCCAGTTTTTTAAACTGGTTTCTGAATTGGTGAAAGGTAAAGGACCTAAATGTGCTATATTAAGTGTTTGGGTGTTTTCCTCTATGGTAAGAGGAGAAGGGATAGAAAAATCTGCCATAAACCCCTGGACTCTTTTAGTTGTAGTGTAAACTCAGGAATTTGTATGTAGAATAGTATTGAAACTTTCATAATAAAAACCTCCAAAGAAATACCTGCTGTTGTGTTCCTTAATAGTAATCTTAGTCTCTGTTTACTTTGCTTAGCTTCATAAACACTCCTGCTTCATTCACCTGAACTTTAGCCTGTTTGAGGAAGAAAACCTGTACTCCAGGGGGTGATTTATACTCTCAGGAGTTCTGTGCATCCGGTCTGAGTGCAGCCAAGAAAAGTTACCCTGAGCCTTACCAGTTGAGCAAAGCAAGTACCACTCTTGGCTGGTGGTGCTCCTGTGTTGTCAAACACAGAGATCGTCACGGTTAGAGTTGACTTCCTGTCTCCGTGCTCAGAGCAGACTTGGTTTGTGCACATGGATCTCTTGAGATTAAAAGATGAAATGGTAGCAGAAAGAGCTTGTGTACTTAAAAGACCTCATTAATGGTCGTGCCTCCATCAGAAAACTCTTCCGAGCTTTCTTCAGAGCTCCAGTGCCAATCTAAATCTTCACAGAGAAATAGCTAGCCTTTGGAAGTGGTCTTAAGTTTAAAAAGGACCACATCTTCTGCTGCTAACTAGGGTTGGGTACCTCAGACGTGACACCTAGCAGATGGCAGTTTCATCATGATTAAGATAAATCTGTCTTGCATTAGCTGACCAACTTTGATTCCATGGTTAAGTCCAGACCTCCCTAAAAGGTCTGCCATCTGCTAGGGCTTGTTTCTTCGATTTGTTCTGTCAACAGTCCGTTTGAGTACGGTACTGTCAGTTATTGCCAGGCAGGGTACTTGGCACTTGTGAACTACCCTCCTCTACTGAATTTATCAAGCACTTGGTTTCCTTGTTAATGATTTTGCACCTGTTAAGCCTGCAGCCCTAGCAAAAGGAATTGCCACATCGTAGTAAATCTCTCCAGCTCTACCAGATGCAACTCTTCTGTCTTCAAACCTTCTCTGCCTGCAGGGGTGTGACCAGATTGCATATAGCCCTGCCTAGCTGATGCACAAATATCAGTCGCAGGCCTAGAGAACGCTACCCAAATAAAGGTGTGAAAGGGAGAATTGAACTTAAATCTGAAGTCTTCTAAGTGAATCTGTGTTGCTGAAGAATGTGTGGTCAGGTCCTGTGATGCTGGACCTCAAACACTGACTTAAATCTGAGTAACAGAGTTCTGACCCGTCCAGGAGGTAAGGTTTAATTTCTGTAGCTGTAGCAGCATTAAGGCAGTTTTCCCTTGGGAGAGCTGGTAAAACACCTGTCTTTCACCTGAAAGTGTCCTGGCTTTATTGTCAAGGGGCTGGATGTGAAGGGAGCTGTCTTTGAATGAAACTGTTGACTGTGTTAAGTCACAGGAAGTGTGACTTTCAAAATAGAAAAGCTGATAGACCTTAAATGTACCGAAAGATCAGTGTTAACTGATCTTTAAAAGATCTGTAAACTAGTTGTGAAATCAACATCAAAGAGCCTGAAGGTCTTTTTGGTACAGCATTGAGATCTTGTTGTTTGAACCTGACTGAAGAGCTTCAAATGGTGAAGACCTCTCCTGAAAGAGCAAGGTGTCTTCAGTGGAATAGTGTCCTTTAGGACAAAGAACTTAAATACAGAGTGAACCAGCCATACACGAAGGCTGAATCATCTTCTAGAAATTGTGTCCTTGGGCAGGCCCAAGGAGCTAAAACTGACTTGTTTTTGAGTCTCAAACTGTACTGCCTGCCTTGGTTCACTGGGTGATACAGATCATTCATTGAAATGCCTTTTGTGAAGCTTTTTCTCTTAACGGTGTGCTGTAGTTTAGATGTTACTTGTTCCTTGCATGTGCTGCCTGAAAGCCAGGACAAAGGGGAAGTGTAGTAAAACACCCTCCTTATCAGAAGCTGCAAGTAGGCAGGAACAGAGCAGCTGAGGCGTGGTCATCCTGGAGCTGGTACAGAGCACAGCTGATAAGAACTTAGTGTTTTGCTTCAGATGAGTACAATAATACTAAAATGGCTTTGAAAGGTCTAGCCCTTCTTGGGAGACCTTGGGCTTGAAGTTCAGTCTCCCGTAAAGAAAAATATCTGAAGTATTAGAAGTGGTAATTCTTCTGACAGGAGAAAACTGATGAGGTATAAGTTGGGTATTTGTATGAGATCAATTAACCAGTCTGCTTTTCCACTGTTAAAAAAGGAATAAACTTTGTTTTGCCACTGCCATACTAATACGCTGGTCGGTTGCAAACACAATGAAGTGATATTGACTAAACTGTTTTGTTGCAGGCTGTACTAGAAATGTAAATTAAAGTTATGCATTTAAAGGTTTACAGAAGCAGACACTAGCTCAGCAGAAAAGGAGGTGGTTTAATGATATTTTCCATGTTAAGTATGGCTGTGGATGAGCCATTTCTGATGTCAATAGTGCCCATCTTATATGTGTTAGCTCTGCCTCCTGGGTGGTAGCAGCCTTGCTGCTAGACAGGACTAGGCTAATTGCTAGACAGGTAGCTTTTTTTAACTCTACAAGGATAAAGATAAAGCTCAGACACCTCACACGTGATTTTAAGCTTGAAATAGTGATAGCTGTCAAGCTCAATGGAGTAAGCTAGGGCTCTGGGAGCAAAGCTGGTGAGAGTGAGTACTGAAGCTGTGACTCTATCACAGCTACAAGGAGCAGGCAAGTTCAGCGTGCCTTAAACTGTATGAGGGGTTCCAAAGTTAAGTTCTCAATTAATTTGTAAATGGACCTTGAAGACAAAGTGCCAAGCGCTTGAATGCTGCTGGGCTTCTTCAGGAAGCCGGCTGGGTTTCATTGAAGATGGGCAAGAATTTGTGTGCCGTGCTGGTTTTGGGTGTCACGGTTGCATTGTCACAAATATGTGTGAAACCTGGTGTGTCTTGCAGCTTTCACAAAAGCTGTTCATAGCTATACTGAGGTAGTAACTTAACGCTAAACCTTTTTTCTCTTCCAGCTCCAAAATCTGGGCATCAACCCAGCAAATATTGGGTTCAGCACTCTGACGATGGAATCTGACAAATTCATCTGCATAAGAGAGAAAGTTGGAGAACAGGCTCAAGTGGTGATCATTGACATGAATGATCCCAGCAACCCTATTCGAAGACCAATTTCAGCTGACAGTGCTATCATGAACCCCGCCAGTAAAGTCATTGCATTAAAAGGTATGGAAGTCCTGATAAAAGAAGTGCCTGAAGTGGACGGAGAGCTTTCCTTAAGACTAGTTTGACTGACTTAAGTCTCAGGCAATTTGTGTGGGAAGATCCCTTACCAATTTTCTACAGCTTTCCTTAAGACTAGTTTGACTGACTTAAGTCTCAGGCAATTTGTGTGGGAAGATCCCTTACCAATTTTCTACAGCTTAATGGGAACTTAAGTTTAATGCATTTTCAGTTCTTCTGAAGGTAGCTGAGCGGTAAGTTTCAGTTGAGGCTTCCTGCTACTTGCTGATGATTAGGATGAGTTTTTTGCTTGGGTCAGAGTGCTTACAGCTTCTGAGTGGGGAGAGCTGGAAGGGAAGCTCAGGCTTTAAGATACTTTTGGAACCTTTAGTCTGGAATAATGTTAGAGGGAAGTGAGACCTGATCTCCTAAGCATGTAAGGTCTATTAGCTAAGCCTCTCTTTACAGGGAGGAAAAGTGAGACTGAGGAGGAGGGGAAATATTTCTGAAGGCCTTAGTCTGGCCTTGCTGGAGGAGGCCGTTGCACCAACTTGTGCATATTTATTGTATCAGTCAGTGATAAGAAATGTGAAACTATGCAGAGAAGACTTGTGTAGTGAATAAAGCCACAAGGTCGGCTAACTTGGTATCTCTGGTGATACAGAGAATAAGCATTCCTCTGGTGTCTCCAGAAATGTTGCTGTCTTTCCCTAAGAGGCCCAAGAAGCTCAAATACTGTCACTGTAGAAATGCATGTATTGCTAATGGAAAGATTTATATGTATTCGGTGTTATTTAAGTTTGACTTTAATACTGTGCTCCTGTTTTGTCACAACTTTAATGCTTTCTTGTGTGTACAGATGGTGAGTTATTTCATTTGACTGTAGTAGTTCCTGTCCTGTCTTATGAAAAGAGAAAAAAAAACCAAATGGCTCAGATATACAGTGCGCGTGGCTGAACAGTGGTGTTAAGCAACTGAAAGCCTAAAATTCAGAGGTTTTTCATGCCCTCCTGGACAAGGAAATCCTTAAGATACTGAAAATTATTCCACTCAAGAATTTGAAGTATACTTAAACTGTTGCGATCTTGATATTAAGCTTTTTATAAACAGGACTTTGACTTAGGTCTAGATTTTGCCTCTTAATATGCCTGGCATAGCATGTAGGGTACATGTTACCTGAACGTAGCATCCCTTGACTCTAAAGCTCCAGCTGCACTAGCTGTGGAAATAAGCTGCTAGCCTGTAGCCTGAGTAACGCTGTATTAGATGGGTGTTCTCCAGAATTTCTGGAATAACTCCTGACTCTGCATCTTATGTCAGTAGCTGAGCTAACGGTGGCTTCTGCCTAAACTGATCCGTGGTGAGTGAATGCACTTGCCCATATGGCATTGTGCCTTTATCAAGCTGAGTTGCAGTTAGTAACTAGTGGATATTCTGACCTGCACCTGGTTTCACGTGTTATATATTCCTCTTGGGCTACGCTAGCATGTGCTTAACTAGTTGTCTCCTAAAACTAGAAGTTGGCCAGAACCTTCCTTATCTCCTCATCAGGAAGAAATAATTTCTTATATGCCACTACATAGTGAAAACTATTAGAAATGACTGCAGGTGGCTGTTCAGGATGTATGTACGCACCGTTCTGTGTAATTCGGAGCACTTTTCCTCTTACCTTCTAGAGTTTGTGTTGGTCACTAGATTCCTTTCCTTGCGCAGTTTCTGTTAGTCTGGTTTGTGGTCAGTAGCTGTGCATCCCATTAGTGCAGCCTAAGGGTTTTGGTTAATGAGTCTGAATTACAAAAGCCCTCTGCCAACTTGACCATTCCGTGATGTGCTTTTTTATACTTAAAACAGATGTGGACAGAGTTTTAATGACAGTGGCATAGCTCCCTGTACAACTTTCAAGAGACTCAGCATTATTGTGACCTAGTTTTGATGTGTGTTGAGGTATAATGCAACTTGTTCATGTAGCTGAAGCTCTTGTCTCCTAAGTTGTTTTCCACATCTGATTGCTCTGTAGTGGCAAATGGGTAAAACTAGCCTAGGAGTGTGGTCTGGTTAAAAGTAATAGCCAATTACTGAAGATACTGCTGGTATATAACAGCATTTTCTCAAAGGAAGTCGCAAGGGTTTAATGTCACAGTGCAGCTCTTCTACTTTTAACCAGTGCTTGAAATAACAAGTGGGAACTGTAACCTGGCTAACAATGTTGTGTTTTCTAGCTGGGAAAACACTTCAAATATTTAACATTGAAATGAAGAGCAAAATGAAGGCTCATACCATGACGGATGATGTGACCTTTTGGAAGTGGATCTCTCTGAATACTGTTGCCCTTGTAACGGATAACGCAGTCTACCACTGGAGCATGGAGGGGGAGTCCCAGCCTGTGAAAATGTTTGACCGCCATTCGAGTCTTGCTGGCTGCCAGATCATCAACTACCGTACTGATGCTAAGCAGAAATGGCTACTGCTGACTGGCATATCTGCACAGGTACTTCGGCGCTAGGGAGCCCTGCTAGGGAAGGCTCAGAGCGCGGCTCGTTTCCTTCTTCTATAGGAGCAGGACTGATATGTTTGTTTTCTTTCTTGAAACATTGTTGAGAATGTAAATGCTTGTCTTGATCTTCAAATAGCAAGCTTAAGTGTAACTGAAAATCTTACACTAATGGCGTAAACACTAGTGCAAGGTTAAGAGTCTTAAGTTATGCCTTTGTAAGAGAAAGCATGGCACAATACTTCAGCTTGATATGACGACATTTACCAACACAAACTTAAATTACTGTCCAAGTGCCTGTTATTTCTGACTCTTGTTCTGTCTTGTCTAGCAAAATCGTGTTGTGGGAGCAATGCAGCTGTATTCTGTAGATAGAAAAGTGTCACAGCCAATCGAGGGACATGCAGCTAGCTTTGCGCAGTTCAAGATGGAAGGAAATGCTGAGGAATCTACTCTCTTCTGTTTTGCAGTAAGAGGGCAAGCTGGGGGTAAGGTAAGACTTTCAGATATACAGACTGTGATCTTTACTGACTTGTCCTGGTTATCTGCTTCCAGGAAAACAGGTGGTTTAATGCACGAAGGTGCCTTTAGGAAAAAATGAAGGACTATATGTTAGTTTGGATGCTGTATTTAATGTATGTGGAAAACTCATGCATACAGAGCTTCACAGCAGGGACTACCTGGTGTAGCAGGAGTCTGTTTTGAGTCATGAAGTGAGGTGGCATGTCATGACGAGCCTAATTAGCTGCTTGAAACACGTGACTCTCGGCTTCACAGGCTAAACTAAAGGGAAAAGCTGTTGTAATCTTTCTTTGATGCTGATCCCCAGTATCGGGCTTAACTTATTTCAGTATTATTGGATGAAAAAAACTAGACACTAGTGTTACAAAGCTAAACAGTGGTCTAATACTAACACTGGAATTATGTGAGCTACTTTGAGAGCTAAAACAAATTAAAACTAAAGCTGGACTCGGAGAAACATCTTCAGAACTGTCTCTGTAGAATGTTAACCAAGTTGAAAGCGTGCATATAAAGTAGCCTAACTGAATCCCAAAACTTTTTAAGTGACTTCTAAGTAGCTATGGGTAAATAACAATCCTACTTAACTGTTTCCCTCATCTCTGGTACATGAATGCAGTATGCCACGCCTTGAGCTAGTAAAAATATTTAGGAAGGCTAACTTAGTTTATCTTTGCATAAACTTGGGATTAAGGCTCAGCAGCAAAAGAACTGTCAATCTTCATCGTTGAATCTATTGTTACATAAATGCAAGAACTAACAGACAAATCTTATCTATTGCACAGTTGCATATCATCGAAGTTGGCACACCACCTACGGGGAATCAGCCTTTTCCAAAGAAAGCAGTGGATGTCTTCTTTCCTCCTGAAGCACAAAATGACTTCCCTGTTGCCATGCAGGTATGACAGCTGCGAACAAGAGCACGAGGACAAGGTGTGGCTTCTCTTGGTGGATGTAACGCTGTAACAGCGTGCTGAAAGCCAGGTGGTCAATATATTGACTTGAGACTTGGCACTAAACTGGTGTCATTTCTGCTCCTGCTTCAGTAGTATTAAAGTAAAGGTGGAGGCTGAAGCAACATTCAAAGGCAGCATGTTCTTGTGCATGGAAGAAATTAATATCCATGTATCTTTAATTATCTTTCAAGCTCTTAAAACATCATTTGACTGTGGTAGTACTCAAGTATTAAGTAAAACTACAACAGCACTTCTAGTTATCCTGAAATGGCACAGCTATCTGCTGATTCCTAAAAGCACTTACTCCTCTTATCCGATACCAAATTTGATTAATCTAGTTCTGTTTTGCAGATCAGTGACAAGCACGATGTGGTGTTTCTCATAACAAAATATGGCTATATCCACTTGTATGACCTGGAAACTGGTACCTGTATCTACATGAACAGAATCAGTGGAGAGACCATATTTGTTACTGCACAGCATGAAGCAACAGCTGGAATTATTGGAGTAAACAGAAAGGGACAAGTAAGGAAGCTTTGGCCTGGAAACCACTTCTTTGGCTAATCCCACCGGCCCTTAATGATACCCTGTAGTGTTAATATCAATGTCTAAAAGTTACCAGAAATTAACTAGGCAGAACAGTAAAATGAAGAATATGGTAGTACTGGATCATTGAACAGAAATGCAGCTGGTTTGACTTGAAGTTTCTTCTACCATTTGGGTTCTGGTTGCATAATTTTGGGGGGTTTGTAGTGGCACTCAGTGGATCTAAACAGTGTCCTGCTGTTGAGGATGGAACTTTATTATGCTGCCTTTTGGGGACAGATTGTATAATTTTGCAGAGCAAGGAAGAGCAATGGAGGTCTTAAATATGTTGCCTTTGAACACTCTGTTCAGAACATCTGATGTCTGACAGGTTCTGAGTCCCAAAGACAATTTGCTGCTGTATCTCCATGCACATCTAACTTAAACTTCAAACCTGTCTACTAACATCGTACAGCTGTGCCTTTAGACTGTATTGATTTCAAATGCGGCTGCTTGTTGAGCATGGGTAATACAGAGCAGAAAACTTGTTCCTAGTTTATCCTCTGGGATTGGTTACTTAAGACACTGAGTACAGGTTAGAGGAAGATAGTACTTGCGTCCCTGTATTTGACCTCTGTAAATACTTCAGTGTAAACTGACTGATAGTCATCTACCTTGATGTGGTAATTGGATGGTAGAGGTTCTTTCTAACTGGAGGTCTAATTCTTAAATAAAATGGCAAGACTCTGCAGTTGTCAAGGGATGAAAAAGCTTTCCGTGTATGCCGTAGCTTTCCTTTTAGAGGTTAGCTTAGCCCTCTCAGCTCACTACTTATATTTGGACTAACTGGAAGTTTTCCTTGATCTATTCAGGTGCTCTCAGTGTGTGTGGAAGAAGAGAATATTATCCCCTATATCACAAACGTGCTGCAGAATCCTGACCTAGCTTTACGAATGGCTGTCCGCAACAACCTGGCAGGTGCTGAGGAACTCTTTGCCAGAAAATTCAATACGCTGTTTGCACAAGGGAATTACTCGGAGGCAGCAAAAGTGGCAGCTAATGCCCCAAAGGTAACAGACTGATATTCAGAACAGTACTGAACTCTACTGGCCTATGCCTTTTGCTTCAGGAAAGCTCGCTGCATTTTGTAAGTGGCAAGACTAGAAACTTGTTACTGCTTTTGTCCTACTGTAGTACTTAACATACCTGTGGAGAGCCTGTACGCTGTGTGTTGAGAGTAATCATTGTATGCTGGAAGATCTCAAAGCTTGTGTGAAGCCCACAGAGGAGTAAATGATGAAGTAATGACTATGTGACTTGATGTTTCTGGTACTTACCTTTACCGCTCCAATGATTAAAAAAGTCTCTGTGAAAAGACAGCCTCCTGTTAAGGCTGCACCTGGAAGCAGGACAAAAAAGACAGACTAAGAGCAAAGATCATACTAAATTCGGATAGGAGGAACTTGCTTGCAAGGACAAGGGGGTGTTAATTCTGTAGGACAGTCCTCTGAACTTAAATCTGCTTTGCTACTGAAACTGAAACAAGCCTAATAGGTTACTATTGCCCATCTTCTGTCAAAATGTCTCATGTTCAGCCATGCTGCTTCTGACTTAGTCTGGGCTGGCAAAACATAATATTGCTGTAGCAAGCATTTCTAACTTCAGCTTTCTGGAGAAAATCTTGCCAAGCCACAATAGCAAAATGGAAAACTAAAGTGCATCTCTCTTTCTGGCAGGGAATCCTGCGTACTCCAGACACCATACGCCGGTTCCAGAGTGTTCCAGCTCAGCCGGGACAGACTTCCCCTTTACTCCAATACTTCGGCATTCTGCTTGACCAAGGGCAGCTGAATAAGTACGAATCGCTGGAACTCTGCAGACCAGTGCTTCAGCAGGGACGCAAACAGCTCTTGGAAAAATGGTTAAAAGAAGATAAGGTAAATTTGGGGTAGATGCCTTTAGGGCCCTGGAGGGACATAACTGTTTGACAGCCTCTCCCCTCCCCAGGAAACCTCAGCTGGGCAACTCATCAATGTGCCACTGTGATTAAACAGTTGAGCAACAGGTGTTCACTCTCCCTGTAACTATGAGCCGTATTACTGCTGGAGGATTGGTCAAATACTCAAAGAGCTTCACTTACTCAAAATTGTAGCAGGGTAAACTTAGCATGGAAAGGTTCTGAGCTGCTGGTGTTCTTTCCCTTCAGGCTTCTTTGGATACTGACTTCTGTGTACTTTGAGCTGTGGTTGTGTTTCTGTAATTAGCAGAAGAAACGTGCTGATACAACACACCGCCTAATTCTTTTTAGCTCTACAAATGCATTTGAGTCCTGTGGAACAATGCAAGAGCCTCCTAGATCACTGCTGAAAGTCAGATAATGTTCTCAAGCTGGACCTTAATTTTTTTTAAGAGAAGTCCAAAAAGGAAGAAAAATGAGGAAGAAGGTAGTAATGCATTTCAGCGTGGCACTGTCAGGGTGGACTGACTGTATTTATATTTTTACACAGCTGGAGTGCTCAGAGGAGCTGGGAGACCTTGTGAAATCTGTAGATCCTACGCTAGCACTTAGTGTCTATCTGAGAGCCAACGTTCCAAACAAAGTCATCCAGTGTTTTGCTGAAACAGGACAAGTCCAGAAGATTGTTTTGTATGCTAAGAAGGTGAGAGGAAATTAAATTGCTATACCTGTCCTGTACTTAAGAATAATTAGTGTATGTTCCAAAGTAGCTACAGGTAATTGTGGGGGAATCTGAAGGCCTGTGTTGTACCTACTTAGGCCTAAGGTTCTGTTACGAATAGTTACCGCTAGACTTCGTACATGTATCCTTTCATACTTCCCTATGTAGCCTCTTCCAAATGAGGGGTATTTGACTGGGTTGTGCAAGCTACTGACAATAGCTTTTACCAAGCTCTGTGTTTAACAGGGCTTGTGCTCTTCCTGAGTTATTACTTTTCTTTATCTCTTCAGGTTGGATATACTCCAGACTGGATTTTTCTGCTGAGGAACGTAATGAGAATCAGCCCTGATCAAGGACAGCAGTTTGCACAAATGCTTGTTCAAGATGAAGAGCCTCTTGCAGACATAACACAAGTAAATAATTTTATTGCTATGAAATGTTAACTTCAAGGCCTTAAGCTGGTAAGAGGGAGCCATACTCTTGCCATCAGAGAAAGGTTTTTGAACTATGAATTTGGATTTGCCTTACTAGGAAAATGCTGTTTCTTGCCTAGTTTTAAAAACACGAAATGGCAGCTTAGTGCAGTGTCAGGATAAATAGTTTAGCTTTGGAAGCTGCACTTGATGTTACTTTTATTTAAATATGCTTCCAGTTCCTAATCAAAAGCCTAAATCTCTTTTTGCAGATTGTGGATGTCTTTATGGAATATAACTTAATTCAGCAATGTACAGCCTTCTTGCTGGATGCACTGAAGAATAATCGTCCCTCAGAAGGTCCCCTGCAAACACGTTTACTTGAGATGAACCTCATGCATGCACCTCAGGTATGCTTTCAGAGCTGCCTTGGATCACGCTTGTCCGTAGCTAGATGAGCCACTGCATTGTGGTCCATATCAAATGCTAGTGATAGTGTCTAGCAACTAAATTAAACTTTTCAATATTCCTCCTAGGTTGCAGATGCTATCCTGGGAAACCAAATGTTTACTCATTATGACCGGGCTCACATAGCTCAGCTGTGTGAGAAAGCTGGCTTGCTACAGAGAGCACTTGAACACTTCACAGACCTGTATGACATCAAGCGTGCAGTAGTTCACACTCATCTTCTCAATCCTGAGGTATGAGATCAAATATCCTGAATCTAGCAAAAGCCAGGCAATTAATAATTGCTTTCAAATTTGACTTTGCAGTGTAGAGTGTTCTACTTGGGTCTAAAACGGCTTACGTGTTTTTGCAGTGGTTAGTGAATTATTTTGGTTCCTTATCGGTAGAAGACTCTCTGGAGTGTCTGCGTGCTATGTTGTCTGCTAACATTCGTCAGAACCTGCAGATCTGTGTCCAAGTAGCTTCAAAATACCATGAACAACTGTCAACACAGTCACTTATTGAGCTGTTTGAGTCTTTCAAGAGCTTTGAAGGTAAGTTCATGCTCTTGCCTCCAGCAACAGGAGCTAGTGCTCACCTCACCATACATCTGTGTGTGAAGAACTGGCCATCTGCTAAAATCTGGAAAGCCATTCTGAGCTTAAGTACCTCAAAGCTGTTTTGAAATCTGACCTAAACCTTAAAGTTCCTTCATTAAGGGGGACACCAACATTGTGATGCATATCTCGTTTTCTGAAATGCTACCAAAAAGCTGGGACCTGTAGTCAACCTAAAAAGTTAACTGAAGAAGCTGCTGGCCTTTTTCCTTTGTCCAACATGCTCATCGTAAATTTACATAGCCTTTGGCTTTTCGGCTTTTGTACTTCTCAACAAGACTAGCTGCATATAGTCTAGCCAGCATGGTGGTAAGTCTGGTAAAATCTCTGTGGGTGTGTGACTGAACAGCATCTCGCTAAGCTGTAAAGGAAAAGCCTGAGAACACCATGTGATCTTGGACTCTTGAAAATTGGAATAAGACGCAATTGTAGGCAGGTTTCTTGCACAGGCAACCTATTTGTGTTTTTTCCAAAAAACACGTGAATCTTTCTTGACTTTGGCAGTCACTTGCCTGGAGCAGCCAGGGATTATATGGCATCAGCTTTAAGTGGCCGTTAGCTGTGGGTTGCGGCCAGCATCTTTTGCGCTGTGCTTGTTTTGGTGAAAGGTGTAATGGTAGCTTCTGGACACAACTAGTTTTGGTTTTCTAAACTCTTCCTTCCTGCCTGTCAAAGGGGGTGGGTGGAAGGTACATGCTGGATGTTCTAACAAAGCTGACTTGTGGGAATTGATGATGATAGATCAGTATTTATCTAAACTGCACATAATATGCTAGTCTGTGTAATACATGGGGAACAGCAATGGACTCAGCTAAGACAATCTGGTCTTCGTAAAACAATGGCAATGCTTGAATCTCACAATGCTTGAATCTTTTTTCAATTGCTTGTAAACTTCAGTAGTCAGATGCAAATTTTCATGTAATAGTAATTTGGAAGGCTTGCTTAAAAGTTAATATTGATCCGACTCAAGTGCTTTAGCGGAATAACATGTTGACTGTTTCCCTCAAGGTTTGTTTTATTTCCTGGGCTCTATTGTAAACTTCAGCCAGGATCCAGATGTGCACTTCAAGTATATTCAAGCTGCATGCAAGACAGGACAAATTAAAGAAGTGGAAAGAATCTGCAGGGAAAGTAACTGCTATGATCCAGAACGTGTTAAGAACTTCCTCAAGGTAATGTTTGAGTAGTACTGGACTGTCTCGGCCTGTTTGGGATTCTGATAAAACATGGTCTGTGTCACCAGTGAAATGAAGTAGATCTCTGAAAATACAGATGAGTCTTTAACTTTGCACTTAAGGATCCATCTGTCTTCTTAAACCAGAGGTATGTAGCATATTGGCAGTGCCTCCTAATAGAACCTGAGCCTGGAACAATATCTTAAAAATAGAGACTCTGAATCGGCTCCTCACTGCTCTTAGTAAGGTTAACCTGCCTTGAAGTCTTAAACTGTAATAGTAGCACCAGCTCATCTAGAACTTGTTACAGATGTCTGCCATAAAGTAGGAAACGGGTCACTTAAGGTTGAAAACAACCATATGCCAAATGAGTTAGTAACTTAATGCCTATTTACAGAGCAATCAGCTTCAACTGAGAAACTACAGAAACAAGAAATAAATCATGTCAATTCCATAAATGCTGTCAGAGTTCAAGGTTGATCTATGCCACTCGTCTTACTCCTGCACGCTTACTGAAACTTTAGTCAAGTGAACAGCAGGTTAGCTCTGCTGGGGTTATGCCAGTCTGTGTGAGTACATGCTGACTTGACTGTCACAGCTAGGATTTGGAGCATTGCTGACACGTTTCTGAAGCGAGGCAAAAGATAGTGTTCTGCAGCCTGTTGTTAGTGCTGAGCTTACTGACAAATGTAACACTGCTAGAAATATCTGAGAAACAGTGTGGGAGAGGAAAACTTTATCTGGGAACACTTCCTGCCTTCGTGTTTGTCGGTTACATAGCATAGTCTTAGTTTTTGCTGATCATATCTGAAGGTGGCAAAACTCTTCAAATGAGATTTCTATGAAAAAAAAAAAAGCTGGTGTCACTGAGGTGTAAGGTATGTAAATTGATCGAGCCACCTAAGATAAGTTATCAAGCTGTCAAATTCCTGATGAAAGCTATTGTTTTTTGTGCTGTTCCGTGTCTGGAATGTGCAGGACATGTACCAGGTAAATCTCCCAGTACAGGCCTCCCTGTGTAAAGCCCTTAAGTGTAATTTATATGTAGGATTATATTCTGGGATGTGCATGTTTGAATAAGTGATCCGGAATACTGTCTGCCACATAGACTAAGCTTCTGTACTGTAACCTTTGTAATCTTATGCTGAAAGTTGGAATGCTTTTAGAGAACTAATCTGATTAGCAATTTTAGTACTGCTACTAGCTTAATTCTTACTGTTGTCTAAATCCGTAGTTAGAGGGTATCATGAGACACATGGCACTTGGACACAATTCAGTATATGAGTTTTACATTATGATCTGTAACTTAATCTAGTCTTGCTTAAATTCCTTTTGAAATCCCAGAGTGCTAATCCTGCACACCAAACACCAGTGGCAACTAAAAATGCTCTTATAGCTTAGGCTTGTAATAAATAGTTGTACTGTGTTGTAAAACTCTGTAGACTCTGCTGTGCAAAGGAGCAGGGTTAAACTTCCGAAAGCTTCTTGCTGTAGGCCCTGCAGTGGGTCTGAGGACTCCTACTTGCTACATACTGCAAGCAATTAGTTGAACAATAAGTTGTCGTTATTTGGTTGACTGTTGAATTTTGGCTTTCCAAATTCAGCTGATTTAACAGTTTAGGTGATTGTATTTGTGTGTTTAAGCCAGAGAATTAAACCAAATTACTGAAGCTTTTCTCTTTATAGGAAGCTAAACTCACTGACCAGTTGCCGCTCATCATTGTATGTGATCGCTTTGACTTTGTCCACGACTTGGTGCTGTACTTGTATAGGAATAATCTCCAAAAATATATCGAGATTTATGTACAGAAGGTAAGATACAATTTGTCACTTTGCTTTAGCGAGTCAAACTGATCAATCTTTCTAGCATTATATGCATCTATAGGCATTACGGTTTTAAGTGTTCTGCAAACAGAGATCCTTAAGTACTTATTAGTGGCCTCTGGTAAGTTAGCCCTTACTTGAGTCAGATCTCGTATTTATTCTTCAGCCAAAGTGAGCACTAACCTCCACCAATGTGCCTCTTGAAGGAGGCAGACTTGATAGAATAACTTTGGAGTTCTTGGGGTAATTCTAACTTCCAGCATTTTAGGGTGGGGAGCAGAGAAGTTCTCCTTGTACTTCCTGCAGGGACAAATTGACTTGCTTGGAAGCTCTTCCTATGGGGACTGAGCATTAATGAGCCACTGAACTGTGGCGTGAACCACTGTTGACTGAAGAATTGACTTTCAAGCTTGTCTAGAACCTCAGGAAGCTGGGAGTAAAGGCAGGAAGATAAGGTCAATCTTTAACAAGCAGCCATCATGTGTACTTTTAGGGATGAGCGTTGCCTGCCTGTACTATGTGACAACACACTGACTTCTTGAAATGATCCTGTTTAGGTGAATCCGAGCCGTCTGCCTGTTGTTATTGGGGGGCTGCTTGATGTGGATTGCTCTGAAGATGTGATAAAGAACCTCATCCTTGTAGTGAGAGGTCAATTCTCGACTGATGAGCTTGTTGCAGAGGTTGAGAAAAGAAACAGGTATCAAACTTCTACAAGTCTCTTAACACTGCCAGGCTGGTAATATGGTTATACTGCTCATCCATCAATGCCTGTCCTCATTACACAGCTAAAGCTGGTGCTGACGTAACAAGAAGCTACCACTGGGTGAGAAAGCAGCAAAAGTCTGCTTTGCTTCTTGGCTGGTGTGGGGACCGCTCTTAAGCAGCCTCCAGAGCATTTTTGGCATGTGCTGTTCTTCATCTGTCAGAAAGTGATGCTATTATAATAATGGAGCAGAACACAGGTCGCAATGGAGTTCTGTGACTCTGCTTTAGTTACTGGTTCTATCCTACAGTGAAGCTGACTTCCATGGTGAAGGTAACTGGGCAAGAGGATACTTGCTTTTTCGCTCAACCTCTCTAATGCGAAAACTGCTTCCTTCTAGGCTGAAACTGCTTCTGCCCTGGCTGGAAGCAAGAATTCACGAGGGTTGTGAGGAGCCTGCAACTCACAATGCACTGGCCAAAATATACATTGATAGCAACAACAACCCAGAAAGATTCCTGCGTGAGAATCCTTATTATGATAGCCGTGTTGTTGGCAAGTACTGTGAGAAGAGGGACCCTCACCTGGCCTGTGTGGCTTATGAACGTGGACAGTGCGATTTGGAACTTATTAATGTATGTATTCCGAGGCGGCTGACTCGTGGGTTAAGTTCTGACCTAAGTATGATGGGATGGGTGTTCAGGTTTATTATTGATAAAAGCATTTATTTCCTAAAAAGTATTAAGCTAGGAACTGCTTAGTAGAATAAGTAGCTATTTAATCTCCCTCTGCAACTTAATGAGAAATGGGAGACTCCCCTGGGCATCCTAGAATGGGAGGCTGATGGAAGTATTAAAGCCTGATATTTCTAGTCTACACATCAGCAGGCTTACTTGATATTGCAATACAATTAGCTCATCCACTGAAGGCTAAATAGCTGTGACCTCACTCTGAATAAACTTCTGCCTTTCACTAGGTGTGCAATGAGAACTCCCTCTTCAAAAGTCTTTCCCGCTACTTAGTTCGCCGTAAAGACCCTGAACTGTGGGCCAGCGTGCTACTGGAAAGCAACCCTTACAGGAGACCGCTAATCGACCAGGTATAACACAAAACCTTTAAAAGCCTTTGCTGTCCTAACTTGACTTGCCTAGTGCCTGACTTACCTGGTTTGTCAATGGCTTGACTCTGCCTGCAGGTTGTACAGACTGCGCTGTCGGAGACACAGGACCCTGAGGAAGTCTCTGTTACTGTGAAGGCCTTCATGACTGCAGATCTTCCTAATGAGCTTATTGAACTGCTGGAGAAAATAGTTCTTGATAATTCTGTGTTCAGTGAGCACAGGTGTGTAAAGTCAAAACTAAATCACAGGAAACTTGAAATTACACCTGGTGCAGGTGTTAAACTGCTGCAATGTGGAACAGCAAGTAAACTAGTACCTTCTCCAGAGGGGAGGGTGAATTTCTTGATCGTTACCTGATATATGTACTTGTATTTTCTTCCTCTGTTCAGGAATCTGCAGAACCTTCTCATTCTCACAGCTATTAAGGCTGATCGCACCCGTGTCATGGAGTACATCAATCGCCTGGATAACTATGATGCTCCAGACATAGCCAATATAGCTATCAGTAATGAGCTTTTCGAGGAGGCATTCGCTATCTTCAGGAAGTTTGATGTCAACACATCGGCTGTACAGGTATCTTAAAATCTCAGTCTGTAATAACTCTCTGTGACATGTGCATCCTCACAGGAGGATTTTGTTGCTAACTTCTGACTTCAGTACTTGATGCTAATTACCAAAGTGACTAAAGCTGCTTGGCATCTTAGAAAGTAGAACAAATGCTGAGTATAGAACCCCTCTAGCAAAGTGGAACTTTGTAAGCATAAAATTTCTCATGCTTTGTGGGTTGTATAGCATAGTCCTTACTTTAAATGTGACTGGATCCATTGAAGGTCTAACATTAAATTTGGGATCGTGTAAAACTGACTTTTATAGATAGTGGCTGATCATGGTAACCCTTTCTTTAGGTATTAATAGAGCACATTGGAAACCTGGATCGTGCGTATGAATTTGCTGAACGCTGCAATGAGCCTGCTGTGTGGAGTCAGCTGGCTAAAGCACAGCTTCAGAAAGGGATGGTAAAGGAAGCAATTGACTCGTATATTAAAGCAGATGATCCTTCCTCGTACATGGAAGTTGTTCAAGCTGCCAATGCCAGTGGTATGATTAAGTTTTATTTAAGTCTTTGCTGTTGATGTTGCTCAGCTCTTTTGTATGGTGTGTTGTTCAAACTGCAGTTCTGCCAAAACTGTATCTTGATGCAAGCAGAGGTCCTTCAAAGACTGCCCTAAATGAGGATGGGAAACGATAGTGTATTCCATTTGCAGATAATCAGCGGACTTATAACTACCTCCTTTAGCTAGCTCGGACCTCTGTCAGAGCAGTTGATGCTAAGGAGGTCTTTGCGTGAAGTTAAATACCAGCATTTATTTAATTAGGCCCATGATAAGGTGACCTCATTAATCTAATGTAGAATGTGTGGTGTGAGGGCTAGTCTTGATTGTTGAGGAATAGCTGTAGAAATACTTCTGTCAAACTAGGTTGAGCTGGTCTTATAGCTTAAGCACAAGTAGCCTCAATGGCAGGAAGTAAGTATTCTGAGCTCTCTTTCACAGGAAACTGGGAGGAACTGGTGAAGTATCTCCAGATGGCACGCAAGAAGGCCCGGGAGTCGTATGTGGAAACGGAATTAATCTTTGCTCTTGCTAAAACAAATCGTCTGGCAGAGCTGGAGGAGTTTATCAATGGACCCAACAATGCACATATCCAGCAAGTGAGTGAGACTGAGTTTTGGTTTTGCTGAATCACGGTAGCAGGTTCCTTAGGCCTCACTAACCAGGGGGGTCTTGAACTTCTAGCCCTTTAGGTAGGCAGATGGATCTTGGACTTAAAACTTCCATTTTGATAATGGCTTGAATGCTACATGCTTTATGTAAGCCCTTGACTGAAAAGCTGCCCGAATAACATTATGTTCTCCTGTAGGTTGGCGATCGCTGCTATGATGAAAAGATGTATGAAGCAGCTAAGCTGTTGTATAACAACGTGTCCAACTTTGGCCGTTTGGCCTCCACTTTGGTTCACTTAGGTGAATACCAGGCAGCTGTGGATGGTGCTCGCAAAGCAAATAGTACTCGCACATGGAAAGAGGTAAAATTACTGATTGAATAAGTTATCTCTGATTGAATAAGTTGAAGGCTTTGAAGGGCTTCAAAGCTGTAGCCTCTTCAGAAGCTTTGATTATAAGCAATAATGCAACTGTCAATTCCAGGTCTGCTTTGCCTGTGTGGATGGAAAAGAGTTCCGCCTGGCCCAGATGTGTGGCCTCCATATTGTTGTGCACGCAGATGAATTGGAAGAGCTGATCAACTATTACCAGGTAATGAAGCTGACTCCTGTTACACTGTCAAAGTCTAAATTCTGTGATGGTAACTCTGTCCAAAGCTGGAAATTGTGTCAGGTTGGTTCCTAACATGAAACCTCTCTAACTGTCTTTATCTCTTAGGATCGTGGCTACTTTGAAGAGCTGATAACTATGTTGGAAGCAGCACTTGGACTTGAGCGAGCACACATGGGGATGTTCACAGAGCTAGCAATTCTCTACTCGAAATTCAAGCCACAGAAAATGAGGGAGCACTTGGAACTGTTCTGGTCCAGAGTCAACATCCCCAAGGTGAAAGTCTGAGGCCTTGAATTCAACTGAAAATGCATCTGTCAGGGTTGTCTGTACTCTGGCTTTTGCAATAGCACTAAAGCCTCAGTACTAAGGGACACTGATAGCAAAATATATGTTAACTGGACTTTCTAATACGCCTTTCGCTTAGGTTCTGAGAGCTGCGGAACAAGCCCATCTGTGGGCTGAACTGGTGTTCTTGTATGATAAGTATGAAGAATATGATAATGCCATAATCACAATGATGAATCACCCAACAGATGCTTGGAAAGAAGGCCAGTTCAAAGACATCATCACTAAGGTATTACTTTCCTAGTGAAAGAGGTACATTTCTTGCTGTGTGCACTTCAGATCTCTTCCTTCACTAGTAGCCCATGTAAAATTCAACGTTCTTGATATTGCCACATAAATTCAAAGCAAGTCAACTACAGTGACTAAAGAGTTTTCTGAAGACAAGTCTTGGATAGGTGGCTCAATTGTGCTGGAATATGTAAGGTTATGTCTGTCTTTCATTTGTGTTCTTCTATAGTCAAACTTCTGCTCTGAACGTGCATCCTTACTCCTCTCTAGGTGGCCAATGTGGAGCTGTATTACAAGGCAGTTCAATTCTATTTGGAATTTAAACCTCTGTTGCTCAATGATCTGCTGATGGTGTTGTCCCCTCGGCTTGATCACACTCGTGCTGTCACCTTCTTCACAAAGGTAACTTTCCTGCTATGCAGATCAAAGAAAAAGTTGCAGTTCGAAAAGGATTTAGCTGTAGTAGCCTTTTAAGATCTTTAGCTACTTCACTGTCTCACAGGGAAGATGCTAGGATACCTCTACAAAAGTTATCTTGACTTAAATTTATCTGTCTGATTCCTTGAAGGTTAAACAGCTACCGTTGGTTAAGCCTTACTTGCGCTCTGTTCAAAATCACAACAACAAATCGGTGAATGAGTCCCTGAACAACCTCTTCATTATTGAAGAAGACTACCAGGTATGTCTTGTCTTGAAATGGGGATATCTGGAACGGGTGTCAACTGTGTTGTGTATATATACAACGTGTATATTGCAGAACATACACTGTGTTGTACCTGCTTCCTAACAAAAGCGGCTATTTCTGAGTTTCAAAGCTCTATTCAAGCTGGCATCTGTGTCATTATTAACCTGATATTCTGGGCCTGCGTTCAATGCCCAGAAACACAGGTTTCTGTCTTGTTTTCAGTACACTTCACTTGCTGTTAAGTTGCATTCCTTCAGTATACGTTCTTTGCTTCAAACTGAACTAGTGGTGACAAGCCAAGGATTAAGTGGAGAACTGTTAGCTTTGTGGGAGCTTTTTGGGCCATCCCTACTGGGGATAGACTGGCTACTTTGTTAGTTGTGTGACAGGTCAGTTTTTGTTTAAGACAAGCAGTGGGTGCTAAGAAAAGAACTTCCAGAAAGGGCAAACAGTTATGTCTAGCTGTTCTACTGTTTTCAGAGAACAGCTGTCTGGTGTTCAGAGGCTCTTAACCTCAGCAATCAGTACCGAAAAATACTAACTGGGATACCCCAAACATCATGTGTGTCAAACACCAGCTTCTCAAGGAAAAAAAAAAGTAGATCTCTCTGCAGGTCTGGCTAGAATACTTTATCCTCCTAGAAGTAGGAATACAAAACAAATACTGTTGTGGGTGCAGTTGTACATCTGAGGTGTGAATAATTTTCCCTACTTACCTCAGGCTCTTAGGACTTCTATAGATGCTTATGACAACTTTGACAACATTTCTCTTGCTCAACGTTTGGAGAAACATGAACTAATAGAGTTCCGAAGAATTGCTGCGTATCTCTTCAAAGGAAACAATCGCTGGAAACAGAGTGTAGAACTCTGTAAGAAAGACAGATTGTACAAGGTAAGACTACTGCACAAGTCTGGTTTAGCATACTCGCTTGTTTGGAGACCTGTGACTTTGTAGTAGAGCTGCATCTTTTTTGGATGCCACTAGGTGGTGCCTGTTTCTAATCTGGCAAGTCTTGCTTCAGAGTGCCAGTAGAGGACGGATTTCTTGGAAACAACTCGTAGAATGCCTCCTCTCTGCTTATGTCAGTAATAGACTGCAGCTTAGTACGATCACTGACGTGGATGTGGTGTTTCACTGTGGCACCTGAGACTAACCAGACTCTCTCCTGTTGTAGGATGCAATGCAGTACGCTTCAGAATCCAAAGATACTGAGTTAGCAGAAGAGTTGTTGCAGTGGTTCTTGCAGGAGAACAAGAGAGAATGCTTTGGTGCTTGCCTCTTCACCTGCTATGATCTCCTAAGGCCAGATGTTGTCTTGGAAACAGCATGGAGACACAACATCATGGACTTTGCCATGCCATACTTTATTCAGGTCATGAAGGAATACTTGACCAAGGTAAGAGCAGGTGCTTCTCCAACACTGGAAGCTTGTTAGTCACTGTGGTGTATGCCTTGAGACTGTCTGCTTGCTACTAACATTGATTTGGGCTTTGTCAAATGTCTGTCTGTCCATGTCCACACTTATTTTTCAGTCCATCTGGGGAGAGACTTCGCCCTCTAAGAGACTGAAACACTTGCAGACTCCACCCTAGCTACCAATTACAGAACCTACATCAGTAGTATTTGCCTGACCATGGGCAGTGTCTTAAAGTAGTTCCAGGATTCAGGCTTTTCATGTGCTCTGTCAGTCAAGAATCCCAGCTGGGATCAAGCTCTAACTGAATTCTACACAGTACACTAAAAAAGCTTTATAGCTAGATCTTGAGTTAACTCAGTCTGCTGTGCATTTAACTCTAAAATGTGGCTCTGATACTCTCATGGCACTAATCTTGACTTATCTTTTCTTTGAAGTGACTTAGGATGGGGAAAGTACTTGATAATGCTCTGACAGGCTTGAACCAGGTTTGAGTTAAATACCAACTGCTGCTAGCAAGGTTTGCCTCGCTAAAGCTTTTAGAGTATCTTCCAGGGAAATGGTGTAAATTCCTTAATGATTAAGACTCCTTCTGTGAGAAGTAAAAGCTTAACTCGAGTAATGAAGAGTAGAGTGCCTGTTTGTCTAGAAGACTCGCCTGGCTGTTACTTGTAAAGGCAGGACTACTCTGTAGTCCTATAGCAATCTGCTATCCTTAAACGCTGTATTCTGGGGGAGGTGGGGAGCTATCTAAGCAATAGCATTGCTTGTCAGATATGCCTGATGTTCCAAGCTAATACTAGGCCTCTCTTGAGACTAGTAGTCTTGGAGCAGGATTCGTAAACATTAAATTTTAATGATCTGTTAAAGGATTAGGATAGAACTTGTAGCGTAGTAATGAAATAAATGTAGTAAGATCTAGCAAAAAGCAGAGCTGCCTTTCTAAAGCAGATACTTCTGGTGTATCTTTGTTTTTACTCGCCTGTACCTTAATTATTTCTTCCCTGACGCTTTTGTTTCTACCTTTTATATGCTAAATATGGAATTTGATTTTTCTAAGCTGCACCTTCTGAATTCCTTTGCAGGTTGATGCAATAAAGGAAAAGGTGAAAGTTGATTCTTGTTTTCCATCTTTAAGTCTGGAGGACTAAGTCTAAGGATTCTGCATGAGTTTTTTTCTTTCCTATGTTTACTACACTGCTGCTACTGCTTTTCCCCCAAACAAAATACCACTAAAGCATATGCAAATTGTTTAACTCTACAAGTAGCTAGTGCTGTAGGACAAAACTAGACTCACTTGCTACTAATAAGCTAATAGAGCCTCAGGAAGGGCATACAGGTGATCAGTTGGATCACAGTCAACCTGGTATCGAAAGGATACACAAGTGCTACTATTTGATGGCCAATCTGACTGGAAGAACCTCCTACAAAAAAATGTTGTGGACCACTGTCTCTGAACTATAAATCAATATGGCCTTTGCTAGTTGAAGGACTGTGATCCAGTTTCTGATCTCTTGACTGATACTAATGCGTGCTGACCGTAGGCAGAGTAGATACTAGCTGCTTCAGAAGAGACTCTTCCTCATTCAGGTATCCTGTTCTTATGGTGCTAGTCTAATCCACACGGTGCTCTAGTTCACATAGCAACTTATTAGATGAAGTCTGTGGTTCTCGTCCCTGTAGTAGATTTCTTGTAGTTGTGCAAAAAAGGCTGCCTTCCAAGCTCTTCAGCTTCATTAAACTTCTCTTGCTACCTCATTTAAAAAAACAAAAAAAAGGGAATAAAGATAATGCTTATTGCTCTTCTGAGGCTACCCTGAGGCTTGCCTTTTGCTATGCAATTTTGCCCTTGCAAAGGCCAGTCTCCAAGGCGTCTGTCCATCTGCTTCTGTATGACTACCACTCCGATTCTCCTTAGACGAGGGGTCGGCCCTAGCGTGAGTTTTCCATTAATGTGGTTGAGCAAAGGGCGAACAAACTGACAAATGGCTTGAAGATGGACTAAATGCAAACTGCTGCTTGGTGCCAAGATCTCTGTAATTACACCACTGGAACTCAAGGCTAACCTGACTAAAATGCATAGTGTAAGGTCCTTCAGCAGCTAGTAAGTGAGGCAGTAAGAAAAGCGTGTGTGTGAAAAAAGGTAATTGAACTGCAGTGTTTGCATAAACTACGCATGTGTAGCAGTCATTGCGATTACATCCCACTATTCCTTAAGCTACAAGGCATTGCTGTGGGCTGCGTGTGGTTTTTTTTGGGGGGAGCCTGTATGGCAGTCATCTTCAGACCTCACTCTTGCTTCAGTACTTTTGCCTCTTTTTCATGCACACATAACACTATAACATTGAATGCATGTTACTTTTCCTCTGCAGCTTATTGCAGTCCCTGTGGAAAAGCCTTTAAAACAATCTTGCTACAAGTGTGTAGGGTACTGAACCTGGTGATGCTCAAGCAAGTGGTGTAAGAACCATCCTGCAGGCTGGTTTCAAACTTGTGTTTGTTATTGTAAATATTTGTTTAGCTCTGAGGGGAGGCATCAAAACTGGGTTAAAAATGCATTAAGCGTCCCAGGCTGGAGGCTTTCCAAGTGTGCGTAAGCCAAATGCCTCTGCTTAGTAGCAAACTCTGCACATTCTCCTTGGATTTGCGTCTCTAAACTTGTGCTTCTGTGTTCAGTGTGATGCTATTTGAGTTAAAAACAGTGCAGTTCTCAGCACAGTGTCTGGAAATGAGTCTTGAAGCATTGGCATAGGCTCGTGTGCACTTTGACAGCAGCAAGCCAGATACTGGTGTGAGGTAACAAAAAGGCTTGGTGTGAAAGCCCAGTCAATGAATGAACTCATAAAGCTCGGGACTTATGCCACTTCCTGGATTTATGCCTCTAGTTGAGGTTACAAATTAACAGGTTTATGGAACACATGTTGTAATTCACAACTAAACGGAAGAAAGCCGTTAGAGCTTCCTGCAAATATTTGCTAATGTAGCACAGTTGAGCTGAAAACTGTTCAGCTCATGGATTTTGGTGTAGCTGAATAAGTAATGCCAGCCCTGTGTAAGTGCAGGAAACCTGTCTTCAAACTCCTTTAAGGACACAAATGAAATGAAAGACTAATGTGGTTTGTGAGTTGTCTTACTGTCTTAATAAGTAATTGGCATGATTGTCTCTTGACTTTATTCTAAATCTTACCTCCCAGGTAAAATACCAATACCGAATTTTTGTGGTTTTAGTTTCAGGGCCTGCCTTAGACCGTAGTATTGCTGAGTTTCCTTGGATCTGTTTTAGTAACAAGCAATATTTCACTACAGAACAAGTTTCTTCTCTTGCCTTTTTGTAGGGGTGGGCTAACAGCACAATTGTACTCGCTGTGCAGCAGAGTGAAGTTGGCTAGTCTTGCCTTGTTACTGTGTATTAAGCTTGAACAAGTTGAGTATGGGTGGGTTTAGGCTGACTGCCACACAGTTCTAGAGTGGAAAAAAGCAAGTCTTATACACATGCATTCTTTGCATTTGAACTTAAATTGCATGAGTGAATGGGTTTGGAAAGTGAAATCTTGAGGCTCAAGTGACATGTCGGATGCTATTGCAGTCTTCTGTATACAAATACCAACCTCACATTACTTTGCCTCCGTGTTAACGTTCAGGGAAACTTCTCCAGGTCTGGGTGTTATCTTAGCAATTGCTCCAACACCAAAGGTCTCCAACTGATGTGCTAAAAATCTGACTTTCTGCCCTAAGGCTGTTGGTTTGAAGTAGTTGGAGCAACAGTGACTGATGAGCTTACTGATGTCAAAGTAGTTCTGGTCCCGTATGGGACCTCTCGTACAAAGCTTCAGCCTGGAGTGAGCTTTCAAAGTAGTTCCACAAATCCCTCAATTAGGGGTTTTTCAGGCCACGGACAATCTTGACTGCACCAGTACCAACATTGCTACTTGAATTGATCTTAACTTGTAAACGGTCTCCTTTTCTTGATGGGTGTTAACATACCACTAAGGCTTTTCCACTTCTCTGCCATGAATAAGTACCTCTTTTAGAGGAGGTTTTTTAATTGTTGCTCTCAATTCCAGGTGGATAAACTGGATGCATCAGAATCTTTGAGAAAGGAGGAGGAGCAAGCTACGGAAACACAACCCATTGTTTATGGTAATGCTTTAGTTCATGTGTTCTCAGTAACAGATTTTGCTTTTAAAACAACACTTCTCTAGTCATGGTTTTTCCCAAGGATGTCCTTGGAAATGGGAACGTTCTTCATGTGAAATCAAGTCTTAAAGGAATGTGTTCCAAAATACTAGATAACATACTGGTCTAATGCTGCTGTTGCTAGGATTGGATATGGACTGCAGGATTCAAGATTGTCCTAGCTCGTTAAGGAAACACTTTCTGAAGAAAAGGAGCGCAGGAGCTGTACTAGTCCAGACTTCCAGCAAGTGCATTATTTGGGTCTTGCTCAACATGCTTTACTTCTATCTTGGGTATTTTCTTTGTATCCAGGCTATTCCACTAATTCTAGTAAGAGCTCCAAATATGAATTCCATCCAGTGATAAAGGAGCCTCCAGCGTGTAGCTGACATCTCTAGTCACCACGCCCTGAAGCAGTACAATAATTGTGGAATATTAGCCACAAAGGCACTGGGTGTGGTGCTTCAGGACCTAGCTCTGGGTACATATGTGACAAGTAATCCAAGCTACGTGGTCTTTAAAGCAAAACATCTTGTAACAGTTGTCTCTATGCACACTTAATATTCTTAGTATGTTTAAATTGCTACTGTAAGGCTGAACTAGTCTGGAAACCATGTCCTGGCCTAACATGCTATTATAAACTGCAAACTACTGGGCTGTCTGACTAAATTCTTACCATAAGGAGCTGAAAGTCAGACACTTTGATAAAAGATACAGTTTTCCAGAGTTAAGTCTTTCATCGTAATGAATGTGGCTTATGAGAAGGCGTTTGTGCGTGTTGGGTCTGCAGGGGTCAAGCCTTCACATCAGGCTTGCTGTAGCATACGACTCTGGCCTTAAATGAAGCAGAACTACTAACAATTAGAGCAGGAAATGCTATTCAAAAGCCAAACTGATTCTGGGACTGGGTGAGCTCAGTGCCTAGGGAATAGGAAGCTGTTCCCTTGTCTCTCCCCATCAGATTTCTGAGAACTTAAACTACTCGCCCCAGATTTCAAGGATGTCAGTGTCCGTGTACTTCATAGTGTAGTATGCTGTCGCCATGAGGCTTTGTGGGGAAATACATGTTCTGGCTGCTGAGGACCCTAAACCGGGTCAGTAGGGACTGATTGTTAAACATACAGATGTCTGCAGGGAAGTTGCCGGAATTCTGCTGACTGAACTCTGGGTACTGAGGAATGAAGGTGCAACTGTTGTGTCTTGCAGGTCAGCCACAGCTGATGTTGACAGCAGGACCCAGTGTCGCAGTTCCTCCGCAAGCACCTTTTGGCTACGGCTACACCGCACCTCCATATGGGCAACCGCAGCCTGGCTTCGGGTACAGCATGTAAGATGCAGCACAAGTCAGTTTGGAGCTAGCGTATTTTCTTACTGAAACTCCACCGTCCCTCCCCGCTTTAACTCATAACAGGGAAAAGCAAGAGTTCTGCCTCGTGTTCTTGTAACCTTTATTTCATGAAGGACTGTTTTTTCTAGCGCAAACTATTTGAATCACTTATGTTAAATCTTTTTCACATTCCATGTCACTTAGACTTGACTTTAAAAGGGGAATAGTTTAAACAACTTTGTTCAAGTGGGCTTTTGCAGGACTGCTTATTACCATTAAGTCTATTGTGAAGATTCTGATTTGCACTCTATAGTGTTTAAACTCTAATATTGAATCTTAAGTTCATTGTATGTGAGCAGCTTACGGTATGTACTGTCTATTCTAAATGCATTTAAGTCTCACTGTATATTCGGAGAAAGCTAAAGCAAAGATACTTGTATTTGACCCTGCAAGACTGCTGACAAGAGACAACACTAATCAGCATATCCTACCCTGGTTGGATTGCATAGCTCTAAAAGAATTTAAAATGCGTACAGACAACCTTGCCTGACTTAAAATGAGTAAAATTTTTTTTTCCTTAACCTATGCAGGTTTTTCCAGTTATGCATATAGAAAATGCTAGTGTCTTTTTGCTCACTCCATATGTAACAGATGACCTTATGTTGTGCTGTATCCTGTGCTTTTGTGGGACATTCCATTCAGGAACAGAGCACCATGATTCCAATCTGTGTATTTACTAACCCTGCCCTGAGGTTTGTGTATGTTGGATATTGTGGTGTTTTAGATCACTGTTTTGAGTGTACAGAAGAGAGAATTCAAGCATATTGCTGTTCAGTTTTGTTTGTGCAATTTGAAATTACTCGATTTAAAAATAAATTACTGGACTGTGGACATGCTGCATAGTGGTAGCTTCACTTTACTGTCTTCAAAAAGGACCTTTTGAACTCGAACCAAGTATTACAGTGCTAGTAGTATGGGGCGTGCAAATGCGTACATTCAAGGGTGTGAGGGGCCACGAGGAGGGCAGCAATGGAGACCGTTAGTGGTGTCTTGCACTGAGGGGCAATACAAGAAAATATGTGATGCTTTTTTATAGAAAGATTATGCCAGAGAGAAGAAAATAGCACTTTTCAATAGTTGGCTGCACTGTGGTCAACTACAGCATATTTGATCAGATGATACATTAGGATTGTAGTAGGGTGTGTCAGTTAAATTGAGATCATGTTCTAGGTATGTAAGTTGCCTTAAATATATTTAGCTTCAAATAAAATTGACTTAAATGTTGCTCTATGAATACTGTCATACTTGAGTGTAACGAGTAAGTACAGCACTGGCTGTATTTGTGATAGCTGTAGAAGCTTCTGGCTCCTAACTGGGAGCCGTCCCCAGTGTCAGGTTCCAGCTCTGAGGCTGAATCCGTTCCCGCTTGCTCCTGCCCCTCCACGGTTGTACTGTGTGAGCCCTTCGGCTGCACTTCCATGGGTAATGGTGGGTGGGGGCCTCTGTGGGGGCTTAACCTGCCACAGGCTGTAGGTCTTTGTTCCAAAGTCTGCAGTGCATAGTGGTCAGTTTTGTAGAAGCATTATGCCTAAATAAGAGGTGCAGTATAAAAAAATTCTCCATTCTTTGTGTTCCAGTTGCTTATGCTTGCATTTCAACCCCTCTGGGTCTGTAAACTGTGGACTGATGGAGACCAGTCCAGCTGAGTTCCTATGCCATGTGTTGTAGCAGAGAGAACAGAAGGAAGACCTGGCTGAGAGGCTGCAAGACGTGCACTCAACAGCAGCATTCTCACGAAACAGCCCTTGCACAACTGACTTGTAGAAAGTCCACCTACTTCAAAGTGCAGTGTTCCGCAGCACTCCACCTACAAAGGCAGGCAAGGGTAGAACTTCCAGGAGCCAGGATCAGCACGCTCTGAACTCCATCCAGCAACATCCTTAAACACAGGATGACTTGTCAATCCCATGTAAAACAGGATTTTTAGGAAAAGCTGTTTCTCTGTAGGGTGACCCCACCTCTGCCTTGGCTAAGTGGGGCCTGCGGACCTGCTTACACGTTCCTGCAAGCGCAGTAGGTCCAGCGACGCCTCCAGCCTGGAGCGTGGCTTACAGCCCCTCCCAGCGACTGTACTGGTCCTGAAGGTCTGGGCTGCAAAGCTGGTTTGACTTGGTCAGTCTCATACCATATAGTCTCATATTGCATCAGTCAGTTACTCTGGTGGAAAGTGTTTGTGCCGGAAGCTGGCTGCAGCTACCCCCAGCTCTCTGGGGCAATTCTTAACTGTTCCAGCAGCTCAGCCCTTCTGAACTAAAGAATGGATCTCTCAAACAAAACAACAAAAAAAACCCATGAACAAAAACAATCCCATCAAAACACCAACAAAAAAAGCTCAAAACACCTCCTGTAGGGCAGGGGAAACCTGTCACTTCGAGGGTGTGGGACAAATTCACTTAACCTTTACTCACGCTCCTACTCAGCCAATAACCCGGACAAAGCGTGACATCCTCAAGCAATCGCACAAGTCTTAAATGTACTGGGCTCTTTCTTACAGGTAGTAAAATTCTACCAGCTCTACTTCCCTCAGTTCCACTGAGCGCAGCATTTTCTTTCCCGCTTTAGAACACAACCTAGAAGCCAGAGAAATGCACGATTTCCAAATGTAAATCTCTTACAAAACCTGGTGATTTTTATTTATAGCGAGAATATACAGAAAAATCCCCAAACTTGGATTTCACCCCTTCGGTAGCGATATTCGTTCTGATTTCTTTGGTCCCTGGTTTAGAAGAGTTTTAGGTGACCAGAAACTTTATCTACTACATCAGCTGGTCCCGGTCCAATACCAAGGACTGTCCGGGAGCCGGGAGCTATCTGAGTACGACCCGCGTCTTGGATTAAGCTCACGGTCAGTCCGAGGTGTTTAGCATCAGCCAGGAGCTGGATGAGAGTCTCCTCGTCGGGAGCTTTGAGCACCACTTTAGGCTGGCCGCAGTACTCCCACTGCTTCAGGAGTTCAGGGTTTCTTCTCTGAACTTGCTTGTAGGCAGAAACTGCAGCGTGGGAACATTGCGCCGCTACTTTCCCCTTTCCCATCTTCAAATCGTTGCGGACGATCAGCACCATCTTGAACTCCCCGGACTCTCCCATGACGTCGGCTTCGCTCCCCAGGCTGTTGGCGGGAGCGGCCAGTCCGGCTTGGGGCCGCCTCAGGAGCCTCCCGCGAATGCCCCATCCCAGGCACACTCCGCACGCGACTCCCGCGATGACGCTGAGGAACCCGGACTTGGAGAGATAATCCATCGTGGGGCTGGAGACTGGCTAGGAAAGGCGAGAAAAAGAATTTACTCCGGCATTTGGAGACAAACGACTTTTGGGTTTTTTCTTTAAAAAAGAACCATTCCATCTTTGTGCGCTGGGAAAGGATGTTCAGAGACACCTTCCTTAGTGCACTACGGCTTTTTCGCGGCGAACTCGTCAGCAGTGACGCTGCACAACGGCCCGCTGAGGGGCTTCAAGGCGGGAGGCACAACCAAGGGAAAAAAACGGCAAATCGGGTGGAACTTGCACCCAAAAATGGTGAGAGAAACGGTGAAACGGGGGTGGCATGGGGGGGGGGGATTAAAGTTAACACCCAAAATGGGCGTTAGGGCCGAGGCGCGGAGCCGCCTCCAGCTCCACCGAGGGCTGCGGCAGCCGCGGCCCCGCCAGCCCGCGGGGGGAGCGGCTGCACCCGCGGGAAGAGGCAGGCAAGAACAGAACCGAACCGGGCCGGGCCAGGCCGCCGCCATTCCCCGCCATTCCCCTCCCCTCCGCCGCTCACCCGCCGAGCGCCCGCCAGGCCGCTGCCGCCCCGCCGTCGCCCGGAAGTGACACCACCACCGCGTGCAGGCGAGGGGCGGGGCCGGCGGCGGCCCACGGCAGGGAGAGAGGGGCCGGCAGTGCGGCGCGCGGGAAGTGACGCGACGCCGGTGGGCGGGAAGCGGCGGAGTTGGGCCCGCCCCTACTTCCGGGTTGGCCCGGGCCCAGCGGCAGCCGCCGGCGCGGAGCGGGGTGAGTGCGGGGCTGCGGGCCTGGGCGGGGGCTGGGGCTGGGTGGTCTGGCGGCCGTGAGGCCTTTCCCCGCGGGCGGGGGTCCGCGTCGCCGTCCCCTCAGCGGCACCTGCCGCCGTCCCCCATCCCGCCCCCTCAGCACCGGCCTCGGCGCCGCTCCCCTTAGGGCCGCCCACCCCTCGCCCCCCCGGTCCCCATCTCCGTGGTGAGGCTGGAGCGGGCGGCGTGGGCGGCGGGAGGTCCGGCCCCGGGGCGGCGGGGGTCGGGAGAGCCGCCAGCGTGTCGGGCCACCGTGATCCGGCGACGGCCCGGGCGGCCTTGGGCGGGAGCGGCCCGGCGGGGTCGGGGAGCTCGGGGTAACAGGGGCGCGACCGCAGCGGGAGCTTTGCGAGGGGAAGGGAAGGGGCCGTCCCCAAGCGGCCGTGCCGCCGCTGATCATCCCCCGCCCCACCGGGGACCGGCTCCGCTCGGGACGCCTCACGTCCCGCTGGACAAAACCCTGGAAACTGCGTGCGAGACTCCCCCTGCTCTGGCCCAGGGGACGGTGCCTGATGACACAGTGAGAAATCCATCCCTCCGGCGGCGAAGAGTGGGATACCCTGTCTCTGTCCGCTTCTCCAGTGGGAACGTGCTGCGCTTCCCGTGCTGGATTGTCAGCTGCATCCCCTGCACCACACCGGCGGCCCGTGTGGAGACTCCTGGAGACTGTGGCTTGTCTTTGGGCCTTGGGGAATTAGCCCCAAATCCGTGAAGACTCTCAATGTCTCCTTTCTGCTGACTGAAGTTGAGCCCCTAGATGTGTTTGGTTTGCAGTTCTCTGGCTAGCCTCACCTCCTCATTACAGAAAGTCATAAAGCCGTAAGATTCCCCTTTTGTTCCAGTTTTTTGGAGTTCCAGCTCAGTCCCTGAGTTATTTGGCAAGTCATTTAGGTGACCTGAGGGAAGGGCTAGCAAGTTTGTTTGATAGTGCCTGTTTATCTATAAAGCGCTGTGAATCCAGGTTACCCCTTTGACCAGCTGGTACGACATCTCATGGGAGTTCTCGCCTGTCCTTGTTTCCTCTGCCGTGCGAGGTGGTGCTTACCAACAAGTGGGTATCCTGGTTTAGTTAACGTTCATCATATGGGTTGAGCGCTCTGAGGTGGACAGAGTGTGTGATATTACTCTTTTACGACTTGGTGTATATGAATTTTGTGTGAGCAGTGGCTTTTAGTACTGTCTTACTGTTAGGACTTCTGCTTTTCTAAGGTTGTTTCATCCCAGTTCCTGCCAGATAGCTCTATGGGGGGGTTCTCATGATTTATAGCATCTTAACTTTTTTTTATATATATATATATATGCACTTTGATTTGCCTGTTGAAATGGGCTTCATTATGTCACCCCTTTTTCTTTCAATCCATTATTTCTACCGTGTGGAATGGACTTTTCTTGATTCCTTATTGGTCGTAAGTGACAGTTGTAATGGTTGCTTCATCCCTTGTTTTCAAATGAGAGTTTGAAAAAACATACTTCCAGTTGTGCAATGGGAGGCCAGCGCTACTTATTAATTTGAGCTAAGCTTCTTGTCCTACTTAATAGCTGAAATCAATGGTACTTGTAATTTCTGTGGAAAAGGGAGGGAGGAGACTTAGTAGCTTTTAAGTGAGTAGTGGCCATGAGGAAGGTGAGTATACTGCAAGCAGGCGTCTTGGCTGGACCATCTGCACTATTTCCACCTTAAAGCTTTTTTGCTGTGGTTGTCTTTGAATATCTTTTGAATGTCATAACTCTTTTTGACTACATCTTGTGAATACCTCGCCTTAGAATGTTCTGTGTAATTAGTGCGTATTTTGAGATCTCTTATTTCTTAACAGGCTTTGGTTTTAAAACAAAACAAAAAACTATTACTCCTGATGTAGAGCCAGTTTTTCTGGTATAATGGTGGTGGGAAACATGTTACTATCTGAAGGTCAGAACTTTAACTTCTGTTCCTAGTGGAGAAGTGTGAGTTGGATGGACTTTGCTATTCCGTGAGCACGAAGGGCACAGCCTTGAAGTGGTTGCAACACTCAGCTTTTTGTATTCCTATAGCAGGTTGCAGCCGTAGTCGTGGGGCAGCGCCTTGCTGGTTTTGGTGCCGCACTCAGCAGATGGACCCAGGAGACGGTGAGATGTTACTAGTGAGGCAGGCGGTTGTTCACTATTTCAGACTTGTTAAAAGAATATTTTTCTCTCTTACAAGGCTCAGAATTAGGCTCTGTGATTCCCCTTGCATGTATTCTTATTGAATGGCCAAGGCAGCCGTAGTGTAATCTGAACTGGTTCCAGTTAGAGACTGTTAATGTCTACGACAAGCGGAAGTCATTGTCTCAGGAGTGTCTTTCAGCTACTGTTTTCTGTGGGGTTTGTTAGGTTCTTCTGTGAATTCCCTTTCATGTCTGCTGTACCTCCCCGTAGAGAAGCAGCACTCTGCATGTAATGGCTGGGCAGGTTCAAGCATCTTCTTGTGGGAAAACTGTGTCCCAGCACTTTACAAGCTAGGATAAGGGCAAAATTCCTACCAAATCTGCACCAAATCCAGCTGCTGGAGGAGTCAGAGGTGGCAATTCTTAAAGGCTGCATTTATAATCTTATTTTTCCAACTCTTTGTTCTTTCCTAGTTAAATTTTAGCAGGCCTTTTTTGTGCAGGATGTGTTATCATCTTGTGACAACTCCTGTGACCTTTCTTTCCTCTGCCTTTTGGAAGCATAGGGAGGCTGACGACAGAGAGCTTGACTGCCACCTTCTGAACGCAAAATGCAGTCTGAGGGCTGCGAGACAAACATCTTGGCAGACAGTATGTGCGTGGATTTCTGTGTAGCCCTCTGGACCTGAGGACGTGAAAGATACTCTGTCTGTTCAGTCACCTGAATATTCAGTGCTGCTCTTTTTTTTTCCCAAGGTTGTGTAAAGCCTCTTTCCGAAGCTTTTCTCTCTGCTCATATCGGGCTTTCCAAGTCATCTGTTTTGGGGAAAGGGCTGCTTGGGCATAAGTGACGTGGCCTCCCCGAGAGGTGTGTCACTGTGGCAGGGATCAGTGCTGTGGTAGTACTTGTCACTGCGTCCCCGTTCGAGAGAGGGCGGGAGGTATGGTGCGTTATAATGCTGTCGTGTTCAAAATCTGGATGCAGTTGAGCTGGTCGCTTGGGAAAGTGAAGCTGGCATAGCAGCACAGCAGTGACACTAAGGAGGGCTCCTGTGGTGTCCTCAGGTCGCTCTCAGCAGCATATTTTGCCCTCTCTGGTGACCTTGAAGCGGGTTTCTCAGCGGCTGGTTGAGCGTTGTCGGAGGAGCAGTCTCACTCTGAGCTGTGACCTGCATCCCAGGCTCGCTGCCTCCTGCCAGCGTACGGCGCGCAGAACTGATCTGTGATATGCTCTGTAGCATGAGGTGCTCCACTGATAACGTTCACCTTCCCAGTTACTTAAATTTCCTTTCTTTTATTTAAATCTGTGTTATTTTTGAAGTTTCAGCTGGTTATCAGTGCAAAGACCTGACCAACCTGAACTCTGTCTTTCCTACCATTGTCCACGCCTTTTCATCCGTATATTGTGTAAAGACTAGTGTATTATTGTAGCACCTGATTCTGCTGCTGGATCTACACAGGCAACCATCAGTACTCATGTTTCACCTGAGGAAAATCCACCAGGGAGAACAGTTTAACGGCAGGGACAGAACTTTTCGTTCTTACGTTCGTTCTTCTCAAAAGAATATGTGCAGCATCCCTGAAACTCGTGTTACAACAATAGTAAATCGTTCTTTCCTAAAAGATGTCCCAAAGTCTTTTTGGAAAAGAGGAAATTTTAACTCTAAGAGATGACTTTCTTGAAATGGTATTTGGCTAGGAATTGGAAAATAGGTCTGGTGTACAGAGGCATAACCCACAAAATGGAAACCTGTGGTCTTTAACTGAATTACTTTTCTTTTGAGGGATTAAACTATTTTAGTTGGAAAAACGCTTTTAGTATGGGAATAAATGCACTCATGTCAAAGTAACCCATTATAGCTAAATCTATGGAGATTTTTAACGTCTTTCAGATGTGTCCTAATTTATTTTAATTGAATGCTTCCCATGAGTGTTAAAGGACTGGAAAAAAAAATCAAGCAGTTATTTTCTCTCATCTTTAGGAAAGTTATTAACCTTCAAGTTAGGGACTGTGTCAGTTTTGTGTCACGTGATGAACAGTATTATCTTACTCTGTAGGGACAGAAGGTTTGGAGGAGCAGTTGCTTTGGTCTTGAATGTCTACAGAGCTGAGGACGTAGTTGTCTGTTCCACTGCCTTCAAATACAGAAGAAGTAGTGAAGAGTGACATAGTTGTACGGAGCTGAAAGGGTATGTAATGTTTCACTTCAAGACTGATCTCATCCTTTACCTGATTGTGTTCCTGTGCCAGGCAGTCTTTGACTTTTGGGGGAAAGTGCTCTCCAAACTATTACTTTGCCCAGAAACTGTTAACTTATTCCCTGTGTAAATTGTTGCCTATGGAGAGCGTGTGATGACTGAAACAAAACCGTATTACAGATGTGTAAAGCTGTCTAGTTTAGTGCAATTACTTATCCACCTGTGAAAGTTGTTTTTTTAAATCTTTTGTTCTCTTTATTGTAATTGAAGAATAGTGATGTAGATAAAGAAGGAGGAATGGTAATCAGAGAAGTTGAGGAGAAATACGGAGCAGGATACTGGCAGGATTGGAGCGTATGGGTTAAAATGCAAGAAATGACAAGAGACTGAAAACGGTGTGTTGCCAAGGTGGCTGGGAGAAAACATCAGGGAAGTGGTGTAAGCTATAAATCTAGTTCTAGCAGCTGTGCAAAAAGTAACTTTGAGGATGAAAGCCAGGGTTCCAGGGTCTCATTAAGTAAGAATTAGTGATTCAAACAATGTCTGGGGAAAGCAGTGAGACTGTTAAAACAGTTTAACAGCGTTCTTGTTGTTCCAGCACCTTGGAAAGAAGTCTGCCCAAAATCCTTAGTACAGAACGCCAGTCCACGTTCTCCTCCAAGTGAGAGTGCAAGCACCCAGCTGCCTTGTCTTAAACTGTTTCCTTTTACGCAAGCACTCCCAACACTTGGGTGCTTCAGCAGCCTCCCCAGAGCTTCAGAAAGAAGAGACTTTTGTCCTTGTCTCTGATTACAGAGTACAGAGATTGCAGTGCCTAATTTTGTTATGTTCTCATGCTCCAATAGCTTGTTTTGCTTTGCCTCATTTATGCTGTCAAGTGCCAGTCACAGTTACCATAAGCCCTTTTTGTTGACCAATTTACATTTCGACTGGCAATAATTGTCTTTTTATGCTTAACGTTATGGATTTCACTAAAGCTGAATAGTGTATTGTGGGCTATTTGTTCAGCCCTACAAAGAGGTTCTTGTATAAGCACAGCTCTAACGAATGATCTAAGCGACTCTGATTCAAAAACTGCTCAAAGTTGTTTTTCTCACTCTTTTAAATAGTTTATTTTTACGTTTGCTGGTAACTACTCAATGTATTGGGCAAATTTATTTTTGGATATGGACTCTGTCTTTTTCAGCATTCGTAAGAAGTGTCTTTTTCAGCATTCGTAAGAAGTGAAGTTCTGTTTAGCAGACAGAATTTAATTTCCTGTGGTGAGCTCTCATGGATTTGGTGTAGACATGAGGATGTGGACTCAGTTAATGAAGGGTAACTCCGTTTTGGGTCAGACTCCCAGTCCAATTAATCTCCATGGGGAGGCATTAGTGCAGGACTAGTGATTCCAATGGGCATCAAACAGAGCGATAGGTCAGAGAGCTGAGCTTTCTGGATGCACATTCTCCAGTTCCTTATGCTAAGGTGCTTTAAGTAGAATTAGACTTTGGAAAACCAAGGAGTTTCTTCTGAAACCAGTAAGGGATTGGTTTCTGAATTGCAGCCCGATCGGACTTGCCATGTAATAGGTATCAAATCTGCCAGTCGACTGGATTCTTAAATACAAGTTTTTAGAGCTTTTTTGCAGAATGGTTGAACTTTAAGACCTTCTTAACAAGTATTTGCCCCACAGAAGTGTGCTAGGGGATTATTCATCTGCTTTGCTGTAAATGTTGACTTGTGTACTTGAGGTAGCATTACGCAAAGCTAATCCCAGATTAGTGCCTTTCCAAGCAGGCAGGGTAAAACTGGCTCTGGTAGTTGAGTTTGTGAAAGCTGGCATACGTACCGAACGCTGCACCTGAGGTCCCTAGAGATTTTTATGCGCCAGTAAAATGTTTAACGGATTGCAGTGGAATTCAGTTCGTGGAGAGGGAGTGTTGTGCATAGCCTATATTTTAGCATCCAACATGGCGAGCAGTTTGTATTACAGTAAATAAACTTTCTTGAAATATAATTAAGCTGAGCAGAGACAAAGCCAATTGCGACTTCAATTTTGATGGCTGGATTCGCACAAAGAAAAAAGATTAATTTCAAGATGAGGAATATGTGGTTCCCACTTAAGTTTTTTTGTTTTGTTTTCACGCTTGTTATATTTAGGCCAACAAAATGTGACTGAAGTTCCCTAAACCAAAATGCTTTTTTTAGCGTGGGTGCATGCAGAACAGCTCTGATGGCTTTTGCTTCCTAAGCAGCTTTCTGGGAGCGTCAGGCTTTCTAACTGTGGATGCCCAATTTAAATATTCCCCTCTGCAATTTGAGCTTTTCGTGTGTAAATGTGTGTAACGTGTGTATGTGATAGACATAGGTATGTGTGTATATAAGCTTATATTATATATATCATCATCGAATGGTTAAGAGTTGGAAAGGACCTTAAAGATCACCTAGTTCCATCCCCCCTGCGCAGAGCAGGGACACCTTCAACTAGACCCGGTTGCTCAAAGCCCCGTCCAACCTGGCCTTTGAATAGAAATACATATTTATATATATAAAAAACAAGAGCACCGCGAGCAAGTGCAGTCAGAAGAAAGAAAACAATCCACCATCTCCAGGGACCTAATGTGTGTCCTAATGAAATTAGGAGATGGCGAAACATTTGATCCTTGTATCGCCGTAGCAACTGGCTGGTTGTCCTCAACTGGTGTAACTCCCCCGACTTCCCGCGCGTCGGGCTGCTGTAAAACTCAGCTGAGGAGAGAAACAGGTTGACGTTTCTCTGGTGTTTGATCAGCAGTTCAGAGCAAACACAAGTGGCTGCAGAACGAGGCTGTAGAGCTCTGACTGCAGCAGGTCAGTCCTCTGTTACCCTGGGCTGACTACGGAGCCCTCCAGCATTTCTTGGAAGCAAACTTTTGCAAGGCTGTTTTACTAGTACTCTTGGTGCTTCGGGCATTCTTGGGGCCCAAGTTTCAATGCATAAAAATTGTAACGTGCACGAGATTAGTTCCTGCTAGCTTGTTTAATGAGATAGATTTCTATTTCTGTGTATTTCATTTCAGGAGGTGTGGGAGGAGGAACTCCTTCCCAACACCTTGATGCTTTTGACTGTTGGATTTTAAGTAAAACCCATTTAATAATCACATCCTAGCTAGCAATTTTATCTGTATTACAGGTAATGCACAAGGCGTGTACCTGTTCAGAGGAACATCTGTCTAAAACTGACCTGTGAAACGCTGGAAATATTAGACAAATACAGTATCTGAAATCTTTTAACATTTTTATTAAAAAAACTGACAAAATTATTGCAGTCTGAATCAAAGGGGCAATCTCAGTCCTGTTTACCAAACCTGAGTTGCTGCTTGGCTCTTAAGCCTAACATAAATCAAAGAGGAAGTATTTTTTCTGTAAAACTTTAATTTCCTCCACTAGACAGTTTTATATAACCTGTCATTTTGATATTGCACTACTTTTCTTTCCAACAAAAGCAGCATATCAAAAACCATAAATCATTTTTGCTTACAAGGAGAAACGCGGTGCAAATAAGATGCTTCAGCTTTGTGGGACTCTTTTTTTCCAAAATAAAATTCCAGAAACTGTTTCAATATTCAAGAAGGCATTTTTGAAGCAAGGAGTCTGACTGGCTACTTTCTTTGTGTTTGATTGCATAAGAATTGTCAGCTGTTCAGGTTTGGGTTTTTGTGTGTGTGTGTTTTTTTAAGGAAAAGAAGAAAAGCTCTTGCAACATTCTGATTTATGCTGGCTTCCAATTATTGCGCTATTTACTCTCCTGGATAAGGAAAACCACAGCTGTTCTTTTGGACTGTTTAAGGCTGATCTCACTAGAGAGAGGCTAAACTAGCAGGCAGAATGTACACTTTTCAAAAAAGCTTTCCATCAGAGAGCTCTTTTCCACTGAAGACTTTACCTTTGCTGGTTTAGAGATATTAAACTGCAAAACATGAGATGCAGTTCTGTATCTTAGTTACCATATTGAGGGCTTTTTTTTTTTTTTGCAGGCTGTGAGGTTTTTGAGGTCTATTTGCATGCTAACTACCTGGAAACTTAGTGCCAGAATAGATGCTTTCTAATATGAGAATCAAATCTTAAGCACTCCCCTCTCCGGGTTGAACCGAGGTTTGTATGAAGCTCTGCTGCTTCTGGAGCCCAAACAGTGGGCTGATTAGTAGAAGGGATTGTTTAACAAGCTTTTGTTCCACTGTTAGAAGTGAGAAGAGTTTTGTCATTTGAGTGAAAAATTTAGATTTATGTAGGTGGAAATGTTTTAATCTTTGTCATTGCGGGAACTGAATCACTTGCTCCTTTTTAATGGTGTGATGCAGGATAACTGTGATTTGGATTTGGTGAACTGCTGGCTGCTTGCCCATAGCCTTTGACTATGGCGTAAATGGAGTCTTCATAACCAGAAATTGAGACGTTATGCTTTTTGGTTTTGTTCTGCTGTTAGATCCCCATACGTGACTGATCTATGAAATGGCAGAGAATGGAACAGATTGTGACCAGAGACGCATAGGAATGATCAAAGAACAGCACAATGGAAACTTCACAGGTAGGTGGAAAATGACTTCATATTCTCAGCCGGTCAGCTTGGTGTGTAAAATGGCCAGCACAACACTCAAAAGGAATTTATGTTGGTGCGGTCTGTGCCCACGTAACGCAGAGGCCCTCAGTGCCTGAATCGATCTTGGAAGCTTCAGTCGTCTCTAAATCTGAAATCTAGAGGATTTATGTGTTGTAAAGCCACAGAACAGTTTTATGCTCTGTATTTCCATTCCGTTTTCTCTTACCCTCTTTTCTCCCTCCCAAGTTTTTCTTCTGTAGTTCATATGCGCGTGAGCCCTATAAAGCTGACTCGGGTACCAACAGGGGCTGCGACAGGACTGAGCTAAAAAACTAAACTCTGTTGGCAAATACGTGGCTGTAGCAGTCAGGCTATACAGCCCCACCCTTTGGCACTGAAAAGTTAGTACTTGGTAATAAAAATCTGGTTTACCCTGGGAGAAATCCAGTTATTAATCTCCCAATTTCTAGCTTTTCTGTTGACATTTAGCTTCACTATAATTTATCAGTTTTAATGCTAAATTACCAGGAAAACAGTTAACTACTAAATCTCTTGCCTTGCCTCTGTTTTTCCTACTGGTATGTCTGAAGTAGGCTTGGGTTTGTGTTTAGGACTCATGAGAAATAACCTGAGAATGTTTCATGAAGAGCCTTTGTCACTGAATTATCTGTGCTGGGTAGTATAGCATAGAAATGATAATCGCTTCAGTTTGCTTCCTGTCAGCTTCGAGTGTGCCAGTTCCATATTTAATTAAGTTTTGTAACCAAGTGATTTCTCAAGTTGTATGCAGTCTTACACCACTGTCTTTTATGACCTTTGCTAAAAACAAAGTTATAAAAAACAAGGTTGGAGCGTTTTTATTAGACATAATAAGTGAAAAAATAGAGAATAGAAATTCTTGATGCCATGAATGCTGAAAGATTTAAAGAGGAACTGTATATGTGTATGTATGGAACAAATTAAAGCCTTTTACTTAAAGGCTTAAATCATTCTGTAACTCTGAGGCAATGTGGACGTTATCCAGTATTTGTTGATGTAGGATTTCTGTTAGTTCATCTAAGGCAACTGATGCTTAGAGCTAAAGAATACAAAAGTAAATGGGCTATGTGACTAATGCGGTATGCAATTTCTATGTAAATATTAACATCTGATAAGGCAGCATGTTTCAATTACTGGAGTAAGACTGAAATAATACATCTTGAGTTACAATATGCTGGGGGTTCAGATTAGATTAATATTTTAAATGCAATGGCTTCTTACAAATGTAAAACTTATGAATATTGTTGCAGTCATTTAAATGCATACAAAACAGAATACACGTTTTGACTTTGCGTCGTAGGTGATGTATAAACAAGTTTGGTGTCTGTTTGGATACAAGAATTATTTTTGTTTGTTTTTGTCATTGGTTTGGGATACTATATTTTTTTTCTCTTATTTCAGAAATCGATTTCCTTAAAAGTTTAAAAATTATTACCGCTTGTTAGCTCAAAAAAAATAGCTAGGGCTTTTATTAACCTTGACTGTGTTGTAAGCGCAAAATAATACGTTTATTGGAAGACCTTTTTTTCTCTACTTGTATGGCAGTGCACAGTGCCTACTGTGGTGAGCAGTGTACAGTTGACTCCTCTTGTTACACTAGTAACTGGATAACCAAAGCACTGCAGTTAAACGCAACCAAATGCCTAGTGTCGGTCCAGCGAAGGACTGTGGTGCGAAAGCATGTCCTTTTCCTGGGAGCACTTCCTGCCTGCTGGGCTCATTTGGAAGGAGCTGAACATCACAGCAAGGCTTAGCGTAGCCGGAGGATCCTGGCTGGGAGGGCAGATGCTGTTATCCAGTTACAGGGTGACTGGAGTGTATAAAGAGCACGTGTAATTCCATCTAGTTCGATTGGAGAAGTCTGAGAATAGCTTTGGAAGGGAACCAAATTCAGAAGTTCAAAGCGAAATGCGGTGTGGGTGACAGAGTCGCATTTGACCTAATGGATTAGCTGATTTGTAGCTAGTAGTGCAGCACCTTGCATAAAGGCTAATTGATGTGCCAGACTTTTTGCACCCTGGGCCAATTAGATTCTTGAACGGTTGTCAGCTTCATGGAGGAAAAAAGCCACCTCATTTCTTTTGCTGGAGGTCACCTGATTTCTGCTGCACTTGGAGCAAATGCTTTGTGATGAGTAGAAAAGACGACTTGGAGCGCATATCAACTTCCTAACAAAGAAAAAAAAAAAGTCAATATATTTTTGGGTGGGACAGAATCTGAACTGTCAGCCTGTGCTTTTACATTTATGTTGCTTTTCATTTGCAGATTCCTCTTTGTTGAGCGAACGGAAACGAAAGGACCGAGAAGAGAGGTTGAATATTGTTCTCTGGAAACAACCGCTTGTTACCTTGCAGTATTTTTTCCTGGAAACTCTAATAAACTTGAAGGAATGGACCATAAAGTAAAGATCCTTTCTTTAACTTCTACTAAGCATTCTGGGGAAACCCATGCTCTGATTCAGTAGGTCATTCTGACATCTCACTTTCCCTGATGATTCACAACTTTTAAAATTCTTTCAGAAAATATATTTACTTTTGTATTTAAAGTTGGCTACTGGAACATACCAGGCTCCTAGCCGTGTACCCAGACCTTCTGCCTAAATTACATAAAGTGTAAATACAGTAAGGTGTTAATGGAAGAAAATTGCAAAGTCCTTTTCTGAAGAGTTGAACGTTCCACTTTGAAGGAGTGGGATAGTGTTTAGGGATCCTTAAGGCAAGAGTTGTTGTACTTTTGACTGCAGTGTTAAGTCTGATCTGTGAATGCACACGTTAGTATTGCTGAATGATCTTCCAGTCGCTCAGCTAGGGCAGGGTTCAGGATTACGTGGAACTCGGAGTGATGTTTATGACACTGCAAAGAGGACTTTGCTTCTAAGCTACGTGGTCCCTTTTCGCAGCAGGAAATGATTTATTAAAGCACTTTCCCTAAGCATTATTTACACACTGGATAAAATGGGCTTTTATTCCAGTTAGAAATTTGCAAGTAGCAATCCTAACATCTCCTGCTAATGCCGGAAAGCACAGCTATTTCTTAATGCATTAGGCTTGAGAGGGTTTGGAGTGCCAAAAGGCAAATGTGAGTAAAATTGGCAACTGAAAAATCCAAGAGTAGCAGCCATCCTAGTGCTTGTGTTGGTAACTGGAATCTCTTGTGTTTGGGATTGAGTTTACAATCATGTTCCCATTGGGAAGGTAGAATCTAGTATCACCTTGGGTGCTCCTAGCTGTTGGAGTGTTCCTTTGCAGAGCGAGCTGCCATCGGCGGTAACGGGCTACGCTCCTGCACCCTTCGGGGCTAGGTTTGAGGTGCTGATGCATAAGGTCCACTGCGAGAACCTTTTGTTTTTCATTTTGATCTTCTGAAATGATTCATATGAAAAAAACCAGGTTTATGTAGTGTAGTCTTAATTCCCTTTTACACCCCCTCACCTCCCCAGAAAAATCTAACCCCTAAACCTACTTATTTTCCTGTGTGCCTACTTTCAACTATCATTGTGAGTTGTTTCTTTGAGAACTGTTTTACTGGGTCTTACATTGGCCGTTTCTAACAACTTACAAGTGTTTATTTAAACCCAGCAGAAATAGCATTGGAGGTCTTATTTTAAGCTATTACCCGGCTTCCTAGACATCAAATTCTGTTACAGGTAGCACTCGCATCCTCTGTTGTGCAGCGCATTTACGTTCTCTAGCACTGGCATGACAATCTCTTTGCAGAAAATAACACTGACTATTTTAAGCTATTAAGTTGAGACCTCAGATTGACTCTTAGTTATCTCCTATGTGCCACTTGTGTAAATTGTGATTTAAATGATGAACAAAAAACCCACTTGAAAATCCAACTGTCATACTAATATAAGCAGCACAAATTATTTAAAAATTAGAGGAAAGTTAGTGACATTTTAGCTTAATATGAAACTTTTGTGACTGTTTTCCTGTACTATGTCTCATATTTCTTTTTCTGTTTGTCTAAATAAATAAGTTATGTTCATAGTTTGCTATTTCATGTCAGATTAAGTGCTGCTTTTTTATATCATTAGGTGATAGTACAATAGTGTTTCCTAGAAAATAATAAATGTATTTGCTAATCTACTGTGTGTGGCCACATACACATCAAGCTGAATGTGTATGTAACACTAAACAGGCTCAAAAGTACTTGCATAATAAATTACATAGGAAAAAACTTTTCTCCTTTAACTGTAGTAGCTTCCTAATGGTTCATAATCAGCTAAAATGTATTAAACTTTGAGCTGTTAGGAGATATATTAATTTCAATAGATGAGGGGAAGCAAAATACTGTAAAGATCTGTTCCTCTTACTGTCGCTGTGGTTCTACCCACCAGCACTCAGTTTGAAATTGGCATTTCTGTATTCCACCCACAGCTCATCCCTTGCCCACGGCCAGTGCCTGCTTTGCACTTTGCTTCACCATCGATGTTGTTGATGGCCCCGGGTTTGAGACTGTCTTGGCTGCAGAAGCTGAATATTTGTTTTCAGATTGTGTTTGCTTTCAGAAGGTTACTTTGTTTTTCTTTATTAAAAAACAAACCCGTATGGTTGAACTTTGATCTCACTTGACAGTGAAGCTGAGATTTTTTTTCCATAAAGAATAAAGTCTCCCCAGATATTTTCTTGGGAGGTTTATTCTTCTATAATAGCAAACTTTTTAGCTGCCAGTGTCCCTGCTGACTACATCCACGCAGACCCAGTTTATAGGGATAAATGTTACTTTGAAATGCATGCTAAACTATGAAAAACCCTAATTGCCATTTGTCTTTTAAGATTGTGGCATCGGCGAAGTATCTTGGTGTCTTTTTTACTGATGCTTGCAGTGCTTACAGCTGCATATTACATTGAAGGAGCACATCAACAGGTATGAGGTTTTCAAATTACTTTCCTTGGTGACTAATACTTCCTGTCCCTGTGCTAAAGTAGATGTACTGGGAATTGAATGGGGTCTTCATGAAATTGTAATGTGTCTTTTGAACTCCTACTCACTAAGGATTTTTGTTTCTCATGTCACGACTCCTCCCTGTTGTGTGTGGAAGAGTTGCGTTTCAGAGATGCGGAACGATCAGCTGTACCGTTTGATCTCTTCTGTTGCATCTGTAGGTGTTCTTTTTCTCATCCGTTCCTGAATAAGCACACCTCCGATGCGGCAGCACTCCTTCACATCTGCTGTTAACAAGCTTTTAATAGTGGAGCGAGCTCTTGAGACATAATGTTAAACTGAGTCATGATAGAACTTTGTGGTTCCCAAGAAATGTTTCTTCTGCTGCTATGGAAGGGTCTCCTGACCAGCTAGGATAGGCATATATCTAGACATAAAGTGGTTCCATGGTTCAAATCTGGTTCTGCAATGCTTCTCATATCCCCATTGTTTTCAAATGGTTGTTTAAAAACTTTTTTGTGCTTTGGTGTATGTGAAGACTGATGCTCTTGCATCCCTTGAAGTGTAAACAGTTGCTTAAGCATAAGGTGATGGTGTTGTCTACACCTTCCCCCTCCCCATTTCTCTCAGAGTCTCAGATTTTCCCTGAGGGCAGAGAGCTCTTTTAAACCCTGCAGAGCATTTCCTTGGGCAACTGAACCATCTTTCTCTGACTCTGAAATCAGCAGGTTCCCACTTTCAGAGAACTTGGTGACATCCATACTGCTACGGCGTGTCTGGCTGCCCGAGGCGCGTGCAGGTCTGGAACAGGAGTCATGGCTTCCCAGGACGGGTCTTGAAATGCAGTGAAATGAGTCGCTTCAGCTCATCACATTCTTGCTTATGCAATGCCATGCTTGAGACCTAAGCACTTGGAATCATAGAATCGTAGAAGGGTTTAGGTTGGAAGGGACCTTAAAACTCATCTAGTTCCTCCCTCCCTGCCATGGGCAAGGACACCTCCTGCTAGACCAGGTTCCTCAAAGCCTCGTCCAACCTGACCTTACACACAGAGCAAGTTGGTAGATGGTAGACTGGTGGACCGTTCCTGATGGACAAATACCTGCTTCGTTAAAAACTGCCCTGGTTGGTAGCCTCGTCAGCGTGGAGGCCAGAGCTTGATGCACTCGGCGTTTGCCGCTAGATGGCTCTTGCAAACTGGTGGTGAGGAGCCCCTGAGCTGGCTGCTGGGCCTCTGCTGTGCCAAGGCTTGGCAGGACAGTGCTGCTCAAGAGGTTTCCTTGAGCCTGCTGGGAACAAACCTGTGCCCGTGGGACTGGCGAGGGGACCGTGACCAGTGCTGGCAGCTCTCCATTCTGGGGGTCTCGGTCACATGTGCCAGCAGGTATCTGTCCATCCCCCTTCCTCCAGAGATCCTTCCCTAAAGTCGGTGTCCTGCTAGTGCCTCTACCTTTCTGTGTGTACCATCAGCGTGTACTTGAAGATGAGTCACCTTCTTCCAAAACCCTACAAAGAATAGTGAAGTATATTTGTGGTTTTCATTTGGCATTTTCAGGACCTTTTTACACCATGGCAGGTTGAAGCCTGGTTAAGACTGCTAAACTTCATCTTGGTGCTGTTGGTCCATGGATGCTATAAAATGGTCCCTCTTCTTGGGGCTGTGGCACAGACCAGTTGATGGCCTGGCTCATCCTGGGGGCAGTGAGAGGGAGATACTGTTTCCCATTTCTCCAGTGTACCCAACTGGACTTTTTTTGTTCAGAATTTGCTGTGACTTTCCTATATCCCCTCACTTACATGTACAACACACAAACAGCATTTTAATCTTTTTGTAAAAGCTACAAACCTGATTACTGGTCCAAGATAAAACATTCAGCAGAGTAACTGAGAGTGCAGCTAATTATATTCCTTTATTTAATGTGCTCAGGCAATTCCCCGAGTTGTCTGCTGGCTGCTGGGGCTCCAGCAGGCACCGTCTAGGGCTTGCTGCTCGCTCTCACACCTAGCATCCCTGTTCTGGATTTCAGCTCCCCACTATCAAACTTGAATTTTTCACCTATCCCATTGGAAACTTGCTGATTCTGAAGCGTGTGGGCTTTTCTTTTGAAAGTGTGCTGTTTTCTGTACGTTGTCTGTGCTGTTATTGTAATAAATTGCAAATAGAAGGAGTAATAATAAACTGCAAATCTAGGATTCTATTGCAGTTATTGTAGTCCAGGTGACTGTTCACATTAGTTTGAAGCTTTAACTTTCTCCCCTAAGAGATATCACCATTCTTGATTTTTTTTTTTTTTCCTCTTTTGTGACTTTTCTTTTTCAGTATGTGCGGTATATGGAGAAAAAGTTCTTCTGGTGTGCCTACTGGGTAGGACTAGGCATTCTGTCCTCTGTTGGACTTGGAACAGGTCTCCACACCTTTCTGCTCTATTTGGTAAGGATATTTCCATACTGTGTTCTTTCTGAATTGAGTATTTTAATTGTTGCATATTTTTAAATCTGTGAATAAAGAATATTCCATAAGTCCTAGATGTTAAGTACTTCTGAAAGAAAATCCTTAGTGTAATGCTTCTGTGCTCTAGTGAATGCTGTTCATATTCTATACCATAAAACCTTGCTTTGTAGCTGTATGCTTTATATTTGTTGAACTGTAGGTATTAGCCTGCTGTTAATCCTCACGTTGAAACAATGACTCAAAATCTGCAAGTCTCTGTCCTCTAATTTCCTAATTTAAATGAAACATTTTTTGGTGTGTGCAGCTCAAATGTTTCCATTTAAAATTTTTCCACATACTGTTTCTTTTAGTAGCTTAAAATGATCATTATTCTAGCTGAAACCACTGAAATAGGCAGCTATTTTAAAGTTCAGTCTGCATTAATCTTGCTTTGAAAAGAATAGCAAGAAAAATGTTTGTCTACAAAGATAAAATAGTATCTGTTCTGAAAATTTGTATGATGTTGTTTATCTCAACTTAGCTAGGAAAGTTAGGGAAATGTTTGGGTGTGTTTTGCTTTTGGGCATTGGATTAGTTCCTTGTTTATGAAACCACTGTCCTGGATTTAAGAAAAGGATTCATGGCCACAAAATAATTAAAACCAGTTTATGCAACAAATGTCATCTTGTATCTGGAACAATTACAGATGTTTACTTTCAGAACTGCTTTAATCATTAACAATAACACAGAAAACACTACAAGAAACAAGAAACTCGTGCTTTTCCACACAGCAGGGCAATGCCTGTTGGATCGAGTGGCATCTGTACGGCCTGCGTTTGCAGCAGTCTTAGGCTTACTCTTAGTGTGGCTTCTTTCCTAAAGGCTATAGAAGCAGAAAGTACAGGAGAAAGAAAACCATTGCTAAATAGAAGCAAGCCCATGCATGCGTAGCCTTCTAGACAAAAATACTGCTCTCGGTCTAAATGGTAGGAAATAGGAATTCAGTAAAGCTGATGAACACAGTGTCTAAAAGTTTTTACATGACGCTGGATAGTCACGTAAAACACAGCGGTGAACTGACAGTGTTACAGACCTCTCTGACTTGCAGGGAGGATGCTGTTACCAGCTTAGGGACAGAAAGATGTGGGCTGGACACAGGGGGAAACAATCCAAATCCTCAGTCCTGAACCCAGGTGCTCTGCGTCCCCAGAGAGCCAAACCGGCATCGAGTGATGCAGGCGGTGGAGTCGCGCTCACAAAATTCAGTTCACTTTGGGTTCTCTGCCAGCCTACGGTGGGAGCGAGAATGCGGCAGGATGGGATCACCAGCTCATGCAGCAGGATAGAGAGAGGAAGGGAAAGCAAGCAGTTCCACAACTGCAAAAATCAGTTGATCGTGATTACAATCAGGAAGTAAACGATAGATTTTCATCATCTTCTGCATTTTTTAATGTTTTCTTAGGCTATCACCCAGTGAGAGTCAACTTAAGATTTCTTCTAACCAAAGATTCTATGTGTTTAGACATCCTCTTTGAAGCAGTTTGGAGAGCTTATCATACAGTTCCTATTTTTTACATGTGTTGTATCAGAAATCCAGTAAATAAGAAATGTTATCCACCACTTCTAAACTATATTTGAAAGCAGGTAGTGTTTCGTTGCTCTAGGTTGATCTTCATAGGGTAGCAAGAGTGGTGTCATTTTATACCCTAGGCCACTCCAAGATGATTTTGTCACATAAAGAAGTCTTTGTAAGACAGCAGCACAACTTCTGTTTTCCTAAAAGCAGGTGGACTGAACTGACCTTTCTTTTACTCTGAATTTAAAAATTCCGATGTATAAGTAGTTCTAAATTACTCTAACAGAAAACAAATTAAATTTCATAACGTATCACTTCACTTTTCCTGTGGTGTAGACAAGCCTAGTGGATATATTTAGGCCATGACCTGAGCTGATGTTAAAGTACCATATATACAAAATATAACTTCTCTTTTGGTTTATCAATGTAAGTTATGGTGGCTGTATGGGAGGTGAACAGCCTTCCAAAGATACATCACTTAGGAAAAGAAATTTAGTTTAATATTGTTAATATTGTTAGCGAAGGTATTTATTTGGAATGTAAGAGGCAAGGTTTCACATAACAGACAAAACAGATACTCTGAATAATTAGAAGGTGGTTGTAGAATAAAACACAACCAAACGATACCATCAACATCTAATGTGTAACAACAATACAGGAAAGTACTTGTTTGCTTTAAGTATGTGAGACAGATAAACACGTTTCTGTTATATTGAGGAAATTCCATGAAGGCAGCGAGCGTAGGAAGAAGGAGAAACAAGGATCCGTTTTCCTCTTTTCTCCCGTGCAAGATTTAGTGATTAGCGTGGACTGTGAATTCAGGTCAGTTAACGCTTTCTGGGCTTGTCTGAACCCTGGATGGGTCGTAACTTGGTGGCATGTATTTGGCTTTGTAGCCACTAGATGGCAGTGGGTGTGTAAAAACACGACTTTTATTGCCCATAACAGTGTGTTGCCATTTGAAGTACCCGACCAGTTAATATTTTTGTCACTAGAGCCGTGTCAGCGATATCTATATGCGATATGCTATCGATGTAGTAACAGGCTTCTTAACAGCTTCTCGGTTGGAGCCTACACCTTGTCCAAAAGGGAGCACGCAGTACTAACTTCAGGCTGTTGGTGCAACTTGTAGGGGGAAGTTATTTCAGGATAGTGTTTGGGATTTAACCCGTCTGGAAACAATGCAATTAGGAGCTGCAGCTTTCAAAGAAGGAATTTTAAACTATTTTACTTTCTTAGCTGTGCAGCAGTTGTCTCTAAAAGCAGAAATACGGTAGGTTAAGTGAGGAACTTGCTGTTAACCTTTATATTACTGTGTATCTACGTTTCATGTTCCATATACTTCAATTGCAGTTCTTCATTATGGTAAAAGTTGTTATTCTTTTGATTCAAAGACATGAAAAGTTACAAAGCAGCAAATCCTCTTCTGCTTTAATGCCTGGATTTGCTGGCAATAGAGAATAGACTCAGTAAGTGTTTTAAAATTGCTTTTAATTAATTGCTCATTTTAAATCTGTATGTACAGTGAGATTGTTGGGAATGCAATTACATGCTTAGAGAACAATGCTCTTGGGCCCACCCATGTGCTGCCGAGCTCCTGTTGCTGCCTGCAGTATTGTCTCTGCCGTGGAGGGCCAAGGGGTAGGAATTGATGGCATGTAGGCACCTGTTCAGACAGTGCGCCCAGACTTCTTCAGCTGTGACACAGGTGCATCTTTTTTTAAATATAGCCCTCCATTTACTGCATGCAGCTATTTCCATATCAAACCCTTCACGAGCACGGCTCGTTAGCCGGGCAAATCGTAGCAGCAGTTACGCAATCGATGCGGTATATGAATGACTCTGGATGTTTGCTTTCCCTGGCACGGTTCGCTGTTTTTCCAGTGTTGAAAACTGTCATTTGTCTGGATTCTTCTGAGCATCTCTCACCAGCTGCTTTTTGGAACGGCATGAATTCAAGTGCCAGGAGAGATCCTGGGGTTAGCCGAGAAGAGAGTGCTTGGGAAACAGTTTGCTTAAAGCAGATTTTACAGTCGAAGGCTGTCTCAGCGTGGGGGGCATATTGCTGCCCTGGTTAATATTGGTTCACGTCTGATTTGGATTTTGTTGGTCACCAGAACGTTCTTGCTGCGTGCATCTGGGTGTAGGAGGGAGAGGCTGATTTTTTGTTAGTTTGATAATAGGCTTTTTATCGCCAGTTCTGTGATACAAGAACTTTCTATATGTTATAGAGGGTCTCAACATTGTCTGCGGTGTTGGTTCCTGGTTTAATGCTGCTTCCTTAGTTGTAGCCAGCACTAAATGTAAAACTTGACATGGCTTTTTGGGAAACAATTCCAGTGCTGTAAACTGGCACAGAGCAAAGGGCTGGCACAGAGCAGGTCTTCAATGCAGAAACAGGGAAGCAGGCTACTCTTCCAAGAATCCTCTTTATTCTGACGCTTTCAAAACAAGTCTGCTGGCTTTTTTTGGCTATTTTCCCCAAGTCCATTAAAGGGGTTTTTTTTCACAATTCTTCAAAAACAACAATTTAAAAATAGTAATTCTGGTGTGGTTCTGTAGGAAATAAAACTATTATGAGAAGTTTTCTCTTCTATTGGTGCTGTATTAAAATATAAATGGCATGAATCACCTACTTAGCAAAAGAAGATGACTGAGGTTAACTCGTCAGGAATTTCTTGCGTTTGTACATCTTGGAGAGGTCTGTTTGCTGCCGCGGAATGAAATGAATGAGCTGCGGGTGGGCAGCGGGCTCCGGTGGAGCGGGGGACGCTAGATGGAGCGCTGGGTTGGGACCGCGCCGCCATCGCCGTCCTCACGCCACGCTCTGCCTCGTGATCTGGTTTCAGTTCAGCTCTGGCAAACGGATTGCAAAAGATGCGGCCCAGGCAAACGAAATCAGTTTAGAATTAAAGCCTCGCGCGAGAAGCAGATGATAAATGTCCCTTCTGTGCATCGTCAGTTATAATCTGTAAGGGTGGGGGGGATGAATGGAAGCGAATTCCTCACAGGTCAAAAGTGCAGAGCGAGCTTTGGCTGTTGGCGTTTGCTTGTGTTTTTATTTCTTAAATATGGACGGGTGCTTGCTTGCTGATAGAGCCAAGTGGAGCAACTGCTGCAAAGGTTTTCGCCGGTGGCCGGGCTGTGGACTAGCACAAACAGGAAACGCAAGGTACAATAGGGATGTGTTGTGAGCGGAGGTCACACAACAGTTTGAATTTTTTCAGAACGATAATATGTAGGTTTGTCACTTAATTCTTACTGGGGTGTTCCGTGGCAGAGTGCGAGAGAGCGTGGCAGGCTCTGAAAACGCACAGAAAACTGCCTTTAAAGAGAAGTGAGTTGAAAAGACAGTGTCCTTGGTGACAGTGCTGGCTTTAGAGAGCCGGCTGGAGTTTATCTGGGCTCGAGGGTTCAACGTCTTGCTTTTGTCCTGAATTGGTTCCAGGGTTTGGCTTTGGTCGAGGGGTCACATTCTGGCCTCCCGAAAGTGTGGTAGTTTGCAGCTGAAATGAGTCGCATTTTGGCACTATGCGAACGGGTTTAGGTTAGAATGTGAAGATTTCAAATCCAGACACCTTGTGCAATAACGAGCCTATTAGCTTTCAAAAAATAAAGTTGTTGGTGTAAATAATAATTAAAAAAACCCCAAAACAAAACAAACAAAAAAACCCCCCACAAATTAAAAAAATCTCCTGCCAGGACTGCTGAAAACTTTTTAAAATCAGACTTAATTCTTTTTATTTATCTGCTTCCAGGAGCTGAGCTTGTAAGGAGACTCATGATAAAATTACTAAAGTGCTTCTAAAAAGGAAAGCTCACAAAGCAGGGTTTATTCTGCTTTATGAAGTAGACAGAATAATTTAGAAATCCACACAATTTACTTCCCCAACCGTTTATTTACTTGTGACTTTAATACAGGAGTACTTTCATTGTGAATGTCAGCTTCAGGAGCAGTTCTGCTCTTTCCACGTGGATTATTCCAAACTAGTGCGATTAACCCAGAGAACTATAGCTTCTCTGTGTAAAAGAAAAAATGAGAAACAAAAGCTGAGCTACCTCAGCCAGGTGGGAGGGCGCAGCAGTGCTCCCCTCCCCAGCGCTGAATTATTTTTGTTAAGCGAGGTGTTCATTTTCAGTCCATACTTTTCTTCAATTCACATGTCAATCTGCAAGCCTAAAACAAATGAAATAACAAATGGTTCTGTCTAATATCTGTGCTCAGATTACTGTTACTGACTTGTTAAGGTGGTTGGAAGGAGAATACATGGGGGGTGCAGAAGACAGAAATTAATTCTAAAGCAAGTTGAAATGGATCCTGTTTGTGTGAGGGTTGTTTGTGACTCTTACTCTCTCATTTGTTTCCTTCGTGCCTTTAAAACTACTTCCTCCAGCTGTCCTAAGCTTTTTACAATGAACCGAAACATCCTGGAATATTTGAACCAATATATAACTTTAAAAAAATCACTTTTGCTGACCATCTCTTGATGGGAACTCCTGCTTACAGCTCACATGGGCTCTGTTCTGCTTGAAACTGCGGCATTGATATTAATAATGAATTGGAAGGTCCAATGGATTAAACTGGACACTGCTGCCAGATTAGTTGTGTAACCTGGGTGTTCCTTAAATCTTCTGGTGGCTTGCTTGCATGTAAAAAATCTGAGATTAAATATGGTATTTTCAAGGAGAAAAATGCTTTTTTGGAGCCTTAGTCCCTGGAAGCGCACCCATTGCTGTTGTATGTCTCGGATACCTGCAGCGAATAAAACCGGTGCCTCTGGTTTAGATTATGCTGTGGAAGAACAATCCCTTCAGCTGCTGCGTCTGGGTCTGGGAGGTTGTGAACTGAGCCCCGAGCCCCCGGGCTGGTGCGCTGCTGTGAGCTGAAATCCAGGGTAGTGGAAGTCCTGCGGGGCGCAAGCCTGGCAACTGCTGAGCCGCTGCCGGTGCCGCTGCCGACTCCGAGGGTGGTAGCCCCTGGCGCAGGGGCTGGTGGAGCAGCTGGAAGCAATAACCTCCCGTATTGCCCCACCGTGACTTGCCGGACCTCATGAGTCAGAGCCCAAAATGGTGTGACTGCGAGTGCCATATATGGCCTCCAGCGCTGCTGAAGTCGGTGTACGTCAGAGTCTGGATGGTTTATCTAAAGCTGGAACTGTGGCAATAAACAGCTAATGTGAAGCGCCTCCATCTGTGCAGGATTAGCTACCTTACTTCGACTTTTCAGAAGTCCGCAAAATATTGATGTCACATTAATTTTTAAGCTATGTTGAGCATCTTGGCCAGCCACAGTGATTTGAACTTGCACGGAGCCGAGGAGTTAGTACCGTGATTGGTGCACCCTTTTCTTCCTTTTGAAGGTTGATGGACTTTACCTTTTAGATGCTGACGCCTTGTTTTCATTATCTGCTCTTGACTTCCTCATCACTGGTTCTGTGTCTCATAGCTCTGCTGGGAGGTCACGTTATGCTTTCTCCTCACTTGCTCCCTTGGAGTTTCTGCTTTTTTTTCTTTTTTTTTTTTTTTTGTGCACAGCCTGAACTTTATACTTTTCAAGTCACTGTTTCCTTGAGCGGGCTGGAAATAATGATAACAGTGCAAGACGATCTCTAATTGGGGACGCTAAAGCCAATCATCACTACTAGTGTCAATTTGAATAGATGCTGTGATTTATTCTTCAGAAATAATAAGTGGGTGGCTAGGGAAGGGCAAGGAGGGAATGCTGACAGATTATTTTTGTCTTCTGTCAGCACCAGAGTATAAACTTGGATTCTTCCAATTGTGCCTTTCCCTGACATGAGTCTGTTTGCTCCTATAGAAAATAGCGTGGGCACAGCCTTACGAAGTGGCTGTTTTTTTGTGTTACTCCTCAAAGCAGCAACGTGGCCCTGTTAATGCATGCGGTGGTACCACATGCCTGCTCCCTCGGTGATTCTTGTTCAGTCATATTCAGAGCTTGTGGCTCATGGTTTGGAATTTCCATCAGGTCTGCGCTGTGGGGCAAGGCATGACTGAAGTGGGAATAGAAACTTGCTAACAGACACATGATTGTAAGATTGGCTTGAAATGCCGGGATGGTCTGCTAAAACTAGCCCTGGCCACTTGATGGATGTTTGTGTCACTTGAGGATGCTCTAGGTATGGGATCCCTCTTCCTTCCGAGCCCCGTTTTACAGCCAGCACTGCATACCAGACATGATCGAAAATCACGAGACGTTTTAATCTTGTCACGCAGGCAGACGGACTAGATTGACATATTTACTCGCCACCTCCAGATCAAGCTTTTCCCTCTTAATCACAGAACAGTTTTCTTTGTGGGTAGTTGTCCACTGCTGTTGGAGATAAAAAAGATGCTGTAACATCATGTTACTTTCTTGAGAGGTGTAATGACTTCATAGATAAGTATGAGATGAGTCGCGGCCTGGGGCAACGCTCGCAGGATGTTTCCCATGAGAAGCAAGCTTTTGTTTTACCAATTTATCTTAATCAAATACAGCATGACATGTTTCCCCCCTGTGGAAGGGCTGAGTCTTGAACCCATATGAAAAGCCATGTATCCATGGAGGAAAACAGATTTTTAGTGCATTAAGTTCAGCAGTGAGTTCAGTGTAATGTTTTTCTTGCTGGCAGACATACCACTTTTCTTTGTGAAATGTTTCTAAATTAGAGCCAATCTCAAATTATATCTTCCCCAAAAAGAAAAGGTTAAAATTAGATGTAGTTGGTCTCGCGCTCGTATCACTTCAGCAGGATGGCTGTTCTGTGAAGGGGCATGTGAGAAACCAGCACTTGACATGGAGTTTGTTTTACAGCTTTAATTGTCTTCACAGTCTAGGTCCACAGAGCGATTAATATTGTGAATATAGGATTCATTTTTAATTGGATAATCAGCCTTCTTTCCTTACGGTAAAGACTTTTCTGTTGTAAGAATTATATGTATCAGCATGTTTTTAAGGATTTTAATTACTTGATTGTTTTTTTACATGTGCCTGCCATCTCTTCCTACTTGCACTGATGAGTTTTTAAGCATAATGTATAGATAAAAAGATTATACTTTCTAGAAATTTCATAATACAGCATTTAAAGTAACTTATTTCTAAGGATTAGGAGTGTCTGTTCTAACTTGGGTGCCTTCAATCACCGAACTAAAACTTCTATGAAGGCCTGTGAGTTCAAGAGTTCAAGGTTACCTTCTATGAGACATTAGGGTTGCGTAGATAGGGATTTCCAAACTCCCCTAAATTACTATCGCTAAAAAATAGATTTACGTTGAGTCGATCTTGATGACCAGATCTTGTCTTGTTTGATTTGTAAATTGTACAGATATTTCTAACAAATCGCATTCCAGCCTAACCACAGGCTCCTTCTGGTCGTCAGTAGTGGCAAGCAAATGTTTCTCACCCGAGTCAGCAGAATGTTTCTCAATTTCTTCTCTGTTACCCTGGTTAGTGCCTCCTGCAATTTAAAAAAAAAAAAAAAAAAATCATTGGAAGAGGGTGAGGGAAAGACAGTTGGTGTTTCAGGATCTTACATGCCTTGAATTTCAGCACTCTTCCTGGTTTGGCAAGCAGCGTGTCTCCTAAATCGCCTGGGTTTCGTATGTGTTGCCTGGTATGACGGGGTTTGAAGTAGTTTTGCAAATGCCCTTTTCAAAGGCAGAGCTGCAGTTGGAGTCGAAGAGGGGTTATCGCAGAAGTTTTGCTCAAGTGTTGAAATAAACTGAGCTATTGCAGAGAGGCAAAACACTCTGAGTGTTTGCTGCGGCCCCACGTGGAGAAGGAGGAGGAGGAGAGGGTGGAGGAGGTATTATTTGTGAAAAGGATTAAAAAATTGTATGAGAATTAATCCTGTTGGCACAGGGAGGAGTACAGAGAAAACATCTGAGTGTATATTGACTGGGATTTTCCAAAGGTGGCACCTAAAGCTCGTTTGATGTTGGTTCCCTGTTCCATTCAGAGTTAAACCATCGCTATTGCTAAATATAAAGCAAAATGGCACCTCTCTTATGAAACACCCAGCGACCCTCCCACTCTTCCTCCCCCCCACACTGCAACCATGGCCCTGTTTAGCCAACCATTGTTTTGAGGTGCTTGGTAACCACGGCTTTGTGAAAGTATAATGCTGCATGTCTGCGTTCAGAGCTGAGCTAGAACAAAAGCAGATGTTGGAGATGTTGCATGCAGCCCGCCGAGCTGCGAGATATTGTCCATTCGACTGGGACAGCTGGGCTGCGCTGCCAGAGGAGGACACGGGATTGTTCTGCTTTCCTTTGGCTCGCTCCGAGTTCCAGTACTCCACACTTCATCACTCTAAATGAACCGTTTATACTTTATTTCTTATTCCAGTTAAAATGTGGCTTCTGTGGGTTCCATAACTCCAACTTTTTTCCATTATAGAATTGTTTACATTACAGTGGAAGAATTATGTTCAATTGGCGTAGTCTTCAGGTGGCTCGTTGGCCGTTTACAGCTGCTTTGTGAAACGCTTTTTTTTTTTTCCACTGGCTACTTCTTGTAAAATTTCTCCTTTTGCAGATGTTTGTTGAGACTAGGAGAGCTGTCTTAACAGGAGGCAATGTTTTGAGACCATTAAGCCCTTTCAAGAATGGCAGCTCTGTTGAGAGAAGCTGCTGGTGGCAAGAAACTCCTGCAGCAGCCTCCTCTTAGGCATTTTGTCGCTGCTTGCTCTCCTGAGATCTGTACGCTCTTCTTTACCCACCTTGTGTGCGGTTTGGGAAGAAACGCCGGTAACGCCATCACCGAAACCTTGCAAGGGGTTGGGGGCCTCACCGTAGTAGCGATTAAATTTGACTTTTGCTATCATAAAACCGAAACAAACAGTCTCCCGTCGCAGCTGGCTGAAGTTATACCGTAGAGTGGCATGTCTTCCCAGTTTTGTGGAACCGAAAACCATACTTCTTGATTCACACACCGTGTCTGACTGCCTTGGCAAGGACCTCACCCTTACTCTCAAGGGAACGTAGGAAATTGTCATTTACAACTCAAGTACGTGGGGATTTCCTCCATGCAAATTTGCTCTTCAAGAGAATTTTATTACAAATTTCTGCAGGTGAAAGCCATTAATTTAAGGAAGATGGCTTGAGACCTTTCTTTGTCCCAAGGTAGTTGTCAGACTGGGGAGGGGCAAGCAGGGGATGGGATTAAATTCCCTGAGTTTCAGAGTACGGGGAAGAAAGAGGTTCCCAGGTTTGCCATAAATGTACTTTACAATTTTAGGAAAGCTTCAACTCTCTCTTTGCGTCTGTCCTCGATGAGTAAAACAGAGATCCGTTGTTTGGTTAGATATGAAGCTGCTGGGGACAGGGATGATCTCGCTACAAGTACCGAAAAAGGAGTTCATTGCCGCTGGGGCCTGTGGAAATGCCGATAGTATACATTTATTAGTCATTGGTTCATTCATCCATTCTTTGTTCTCACTTCCATATCAAAATCACTCTTGTGTATCAATTTCTGGATCCTCTCTTTTTCAGTTTTACTTCAATTAATGTGGGGGGGGGGGGTTTGGGGGGGGGGGGGG